>AWOL01S0022550.1:1962-17182 GCA_000715115.1 Nicotiana otophora
GGGATGGGCAGGACGGGACGAAACGGGACGAAATGGGACGGGATAAACGGGACGAAATGGCCATCCCGTCCCATCCCGTGTCCCGTTTAACATGGGGCCATCCCGTTTAAAATTAAGTGGGACGGGACGGGACGGGACGCGGGACGGGATCGAGACGGGACGTCCCGTCCCGTTGGATAGCCATACGTCAGGCTAAAGCCTGGTCTCTTCTTTTCACTGTTCTCGAGCACACTTTCAACGTTTAAGTATCCCTTTTGCTCTACTTTCATCTCCAATTCACCTACACATAAAATAGACTCCATTATGCACAAATAAAGTGTAATTTATCATTAAAGCATGTAAAATGCAAGGCACATAATGTACAAAACTATGGAATTATAGCCACACATCAATATTCTCAAATATTGGTGATTATTCTTACTAGAAAAAGCAGCAAGATTGATACTTCGCTGCGGATGCCAATTTTTAGTTATTATACTAGTAAATATACTTTCTTAGATCACATTAGTCATGGAAGCACAAATTACTCTTGTTTCATAATCACTCTAAGGGTGTGTTTGGTATAAAGGAAAATATTGTCCATGAAAAATATTTCTTAAAAAATAAGTGATTTTCTTACTTATTTTATGGTATTTAGTTGCTTAGCAAAAATATTTTAAAAAATATATATAATCCAGGTAAATATTATAGGAGACAAAAGGGGTGAGGGCAAAGGGATGAGGGTGGCAGTGGGAGCCTGGGAACCGAGGTGGCAAAGGTGTGGATTGGGAGGAGAGTTGGCGTGGGGAAGGTTGAAAGAGAGTATTAGAAAATATTTTCCCTCCTCTTTTCCTCCATCCGAAGAAAATGAGTTCATAAGAAAAATATTATAATTAAGCCACAAACAAGGAAAAATTGAAAAATATTATTTAAAAAATATTTTTCAGAAAACATTTTCCATTCATACCAAACACATCCTAAATGGAAGAGTATTAGAATAGTATGATGAAGCTTCTTGCACAAGTTTCTGTGTGTGAACTTGTGGTGTCTAACTGTTGATATAGGTGATTTTTAATGCTCTCTTCTTTTCTTCTACAAAAAATAATAAAAAGAAGCCCACAGCTGCATAGCATATATTTAAGGGATTTTTTCGTTCCTATACACTATTTGAAACTTTATTACCAAACATATTCACGTTTAGTCAATTACCTGACCTAAACGAGTTTTATCTACAAAATATATATATTCCACCTTAAAAAGCTCTCAATCCATTATTAGTGCCTTCAATCAAGAGATTTAGTTACACCATTTTCCTTTTTTTTCTCCTCTTCTCTTTCCTTATTTTTCTGCAATCATCGGGTCTCTTCTATGCAATCTTCACCTTCTTCTTTGATTTAGGTGCGTATCGCTTGCTAGCCATTCTCATAATCACTTTCTCTTTTTAATTTGTTTGATTGTGTATATTCCTTCATATGTTTTGTTTTTGGCCAAGAATTGCATATCATATTACTTTGTTTTTTGATAACTTATCATTCTTGATGTATGCGTGCATTCTAATATTGGGGTGGGTTACACATGTGTAATCAGGGGCGTGTGATAATCAATTAAAGTTGGAAGAACCTAAGTTGGATATGGCGTCCTGACTCCATGTAATCTTCTTCAATCATCGTTCCTCTCCAATTTGAAAAGCATTCTGCATTCAACATACCAGTGAAGTTGTTGGAAGCTATATCTATGATCTGGAGATTTTCCCAGTTATTTCCTGTTGGATCACACTCGATACTTTCAGTGAATAGATTGGAACGCAAGACTAGGACTCTCAGACTCATGCACGAAATTGTCTAACAAGTTTGTCTTTGTTTTTAGAGTACAACGAATTGGAACATAGAGATGATAAATTTATATGGTACAATAACATACAAATTAAAAAATAAATTTCGTAAAACTTTAATACAAATTTGATACATCTACAACATCATATAAACTAAAAATAAATTTTATACGAGTAATTATATAATATACAACTTATTTATAACTTATCAACAACTTTCATACATACTAAAAATAAATTTCATACAACTAAATATACAGTATACACTTATTTACAACTTATCTACAACTTTCATATATTATTTCTACACAGTTAAATACAACTACAATATCATACAACTTAAATACTATTTTTATATAAATTTTATACGATATGTCTTTTGTATATTTTGTATCTGATTTATACATAGTAAAAATAAATTTCATACAACTAATTATATATTATACAACTTATCTACAACTTTCATACATTATTTCTACCTAGTTATATACAACAACAATATCATACAACTTAAATATAATTTTATACAAATTTTATACAATATTGTTCAATTTTCATACAATATTTAAATAAAAATATATATATAAACAACATAATACAATATACCTAAAATTTTACTACAACTTTACTACAATTTCGTAAGTATAATGTATGTCATGCCTTCTTCTTCTTCTTCTTCTTCTTCTTCGAGTTTCAATCTGAAATTCAGCCAAAATCAAGTGTAATCTTCACCAAAACACCCTTAAAATTGAGATATAAACTCCAAATAATATTTCCAATTATTTGCAACAACACCCAATTCAAACAAATAATGATTTTTGAAAACTCAAATTCGAATTCAAAGCTTCAAAGTTTTTTAATGGTTGTCAACGGTGGAGAGTCAAACACCTTCAAAATTTATTGATTGACAATTTCAATTCAAACACCAATTGTGTAACATTACTGAAATTTGAACACCAATTCCAATAAGCATGGAATTATTACTGCTCTCTTTCCCTTTGATGTACATTAATGGAATTAGGAATTGAGAGAGAGAGAGACGGAGAGAGAGAGCGCAGGAGGGATAGAGAATAAGGATGAAAAATAATTGATTCCTAATATAAAGGGATACTCATTTAATTCCTAAAGTGTATATAATTAGTAAATTGTATATAGGATTTAATTAAATTGAAACTTGAGTAGGGAGGGTAATAAAGTTTCAAATAGTGTATAGGAATGTAAAAATTCCTATATTTATTTATTTATTTAGACTGAAACGCCCCATAGCATATTCATAACTGATATTAGTACAGTAATAGACTCTAATAATAGTTCAGTCCACTAAAACCAAACTCAGGTTGATTGTTTTACAGCCCACCAATAGAAAGTCCGTCATGTTTGATAAGTACACAAATAGAGGCAATCAGACATTCAGACTCCTAGGTAGTGAATAGCAAGAAGAATCCTCATCAACATCTGACCAAATTATATCAAAAGGACTGCACTCTAACAAAGTACACCCCAGAAACCAAGGTTCTGCTCTAAAATACAACAGTAATTATAGTTCCAGAGATAACTCCGCAAGGTTTTTCATTCGACCAGACAACAGATGCAAAAATTCTAAGCTCGCAAGAACTGGGGATCTGATTCGGTGAAGAAACACAATGAGCTTTTTATAAGAATGTCCTTGCACGAAAAGCTATCACGGAGGCAAGGTAACACTTGCAAAAGACAACTGTCATCGAACCAGCTTCTCCAGTGACCAAACCAGAGCTTGCTACATACAAGACCTGCAGACCTGCAAAGATGCAATAATATGATACTCTCTTACCATTCTCTTACAGTGTAAGACTGATCCATGAGAAACCAAAGATAAGATTAGGATAAATTATAGCCTAATTCTACTGCTTGATAATCTTCCCTTGTGCCTTCAACTTTTCTGCAACTTGTTCATCAGACAAGGGCAAATAGTAGATGCGAGGTGTTGCCATTGTCTTTTTAAAGAGATCATCCAGAGTGACAATTGGAGGGTCGAGTTTCTCAGGAAGTGGAGGTGGTGAAAGTTTCTCAGGTTGAAGCTGCTTGTTCTGCATCTGTTGCCTTGGTGATGGTTGGGGCTGGGCAGAAGGCAAGGCCGCAGCCGGGATTGTGGTCACACGAGTTGCATGAGTTGAAGGAGATTGAGGTGGTGCTTCAACTTTATCTTTCACTCCCTGGGGATCAACAAACTCAGCAACAAGTAGCTTTCCTCCATGTGGAGGCCATTGCAGATTGTATACAGCATTTCGAGTTTCTATAGCTTCTTCTACAGATGAAAACTGCACAAAATTCGACAGCAACTTAAAATTCACCAAGACAAACGTGTCGTAGGAGGCAGAGAGAAAACCAACAAAGATAAGAGTGCTTACAGAAACAAAGCAGTGGGTTTTAATAGCGTCCATCCAAAAATTTGTCACAGTACCCGTCTTGCTAAGTAGCTCTTGCACCGCTTTCAAGGTGAAAGGCCGCAGAAAATTTTCGATCAAGAGAGAATTAGTAGGCACCTTTGATGATGGGGGAACTGTTACAATCAACACAATTACATTATTCATACCCATATACATCCAGAGTATACTCATTTCACCATCAAAGAAGTGGCAACTCACCCACACGTTCTTTTGGTGGTTCCTCCTTGGCCATTGAATCAGATCTAGAGAAACTACGTCTGAAAGAGGGCTGGAAAAAATCCTTGGGGGTAGTTGAGGCCACAGCATCACCTTTCTTGTTCTCAGGAATTTTAAGATATTCTGAATTCCATCTACGCTGCCTCTTTACAATATCATTGCTCCCAGCTGCTGTTCCTTGATCTACAGCAATACATAGAAGATAAGATTGGGGGCAGATCTAAGAAATTTCCAGAGCAATGATATAAGCAATAAGTGCCATTTATTTGATTCCCATTAAATAGCAAAGTGCTTAATCAGAACTGCACTGTCAGAAGACATTGGGAGGAATGAAATGTGAATACAGAAGTGTTCCTTGAAAAAGGAAAGACTTGTATATGCATAAAGCCTACAGGGAATGTTTCTCCAATCTCTGTACTCATCTTTTACACTCTAAGAATCTGCTAATAGCCAGTAAAATTACAATTTACGGCTAATAAGATTCTTGTGACACTTAAGCAAAAAACAAAAAAAAAAAAAAAATTGTAAAGTCATAATAATTGCACTGTCAGAAGACATGAAAGGAATGAAATGTAAATACGGAAGTGTTCCTTGAAAAAGGAGCGACCGGGATATGCATAAAGCCTACAGGGAATGTTTCTCCAATCTCTGTACTCATCTTTTACACTCTAAGAATCTGCTAATAGCCAGTAAAATTACAATTTACGGCTAATAAGATTCTTGTGACACTTAAGCAAAAAACAAAAAAAAAAAAAAAATTGTAAAGTCATAATAATTGCACTGTCAGAAGACATGAAAGGAATGAAATGTAAATACGGAAGTGTTCCTTGAAAAAGGAGCGACCGGGATATGCATAAAGCCTACAGGGAATGTTTCTCCAATCTCTGTACTCATCTTTTACACTCTAAGAATCTGCTAATAGCCAGTAAAATTACAATTTACGGCTAATAAGATTCTTGTGACACTTAAGCAAAAAACAAAAAAAAAAAAAAAATTGTAAAGTCATAATAATTGCACTGTCAGAAGACATGAAAGGAATGAAATGTAAATACGGAAGTGTTCCTTGAAAAAGGAGCGACCGGGATATGCATAAAGCCTACAGGGAATGCTTCTCCAATCTCTGTACTCATTATTCTTTCTACTTTGAAGTATCCGCGCTAATGGCCAGTAAAATTAGAGCAAATAAGATTCTTGTGACGCTTTAGCAATCAGAATCCACAAAAGGAAAATTGTAAAGCCATAACAAAGTAGTAAAAAATAGCGAAAAGAACTATTGAGGTCAACTTACCATGAAGTTTTCTTTTCATAGACAGCACAGTGGGACTATCGTCTTCAACATTGGTATCTATATGGGCAGCTGACCTAGCATCATCCACAGAAGCAACAAATCCTACCTCCCTATTCGTGTCCACTTCAATTTCTTTCTTTCCATCTATTTCTTTCACCGAGTCCAACTTAGAATCAGCTAATTTACCGTCTGAAACATCCTCCTCCATGGAATCCTCACCAGGACTTCGGTCTAATTGCAACTTCTCTGCAGAATCCCCATTGCCATCCGTCTTCATTATATCAACATATTTATCGTTTTCGTTGCCTGGTTCTTCTGTAGATACTTTCTTGTCATGAGGTTCTTCTACATCCATAGGATGCAATTTTGCATCATCAGGGACATCACTGCTCGACAATAGCTGCACCATCTCAGGTTTAACATCTAATTCTAACTTGACATCATTAGCAATTACGTTATCCTTCAGTTCTATTTTTTCATCAATTGAGATATCAGTGGAAACAGAATCAGATTTTACTCGAAACCCTAAAATAGGGCTGAGCTCAGATACCTGAGTTTCCAGATTGGATGAACTGACCTTTGCCTCATTCAGTGAAGAATTTGAAATGTGATTCTCCCGCTGCTCTTTTAGATCCCCGCTCTCATTCTGGATTTCATATTTTTGCGAGTCTTGTCCACTTAAAGCTGTGGCAGACTCTACACTCACACTGACATGTTCACTGGTTTGCACAACACTAACTTCATGATATTTATCGTTTTCCTTGCCTGGTTCTTCTGTAGATACTTTCTTGTCATGTGGTTCTTCTACATCCATAGGATGCAATTTTGCATCATCAGGGACATCACTGCTCGACAATAGCTGCACCATCTCAGGTTTAATATCTAATTCTAACTTGACATCATTAGCTATTACATTATCCTTCAGTTCTGTTTTTTCACTAATTGAGACATCAGTGGAAACAAAATCAGATTTTACTTGGAACCCTAAAACAGGGCTGACCTCAGATACCTGACTTTCCAGAATGGATGAACTGACCTTTTCCTCCACTAGTGAAGAATTTGAAATGGGATTCTCCAACTGCTCTTTTAAGTCTCCACTCTCATTCTGGGTTTCATATTTTAGCGAGTCCTGTCCACTTAAAGCTGTGGCAGACTCTACACTCACACTGACATGTTCACTGGTTTGCACAACACTAACTTCAGCTATCTGGTCCTCTTCGGTTGGAGCACTGCTTTTCGCATCACCAAATTGGTCTATCGGATCCTTTTCAACCATAGTAGAAATAGCACCACCAACGGGCTCCTCAATTGAGAATTTCCCTTCATCCGATTGCACTCTGTTTTCAGCTGCATCGACCTCGCTCATTTTCTCATCCGCTTTTTTATCTGTGATATTGCCAGCATTAAAATCATCCTTGGGATTCTCAGAATCAACGGGTTCAGCCATTTCTTCCTCTGGCCCAGGCGTGGAATCACTATCGTTCTCAGACTTAGAATGAGCAGCATCCTGTTCTTGGAGGATTGCTTCAGCTAATCGCCTTACCAACTCTTGCTTCAACCCCTTAATGGGCAGATTACGTCTCTTAAGCTCTTCTTTCAGCTCTGTGACCTTCAACTGATCAATTGGCGGATTATCAATAATGGGATACGGTGACGACATCCTGTTTCTTCCAGATATTAGTTTTATCCGAAAATGGTACCTGATCGAACCATCAAGAAGTCAACAAGAAGGCAAACATGTCCAAATGTGTATGTAAGAGCACTCAAAACTAGTAAAAGACATCAACATTTTGGAATCTGAAACTAACAGATACTGTAATGTCAAGTAGGCTCATTAGACTGCAGAGACCATCTTAAACTATAGCAAAGTAAGACCTGAGTCTGCAAGAGAGAAATCAGCAGCAGAAAACTAATGCAAACCTAACTCTAAAAGGATATATATATAGGCCAACAAATTTTCTACCCCAGCTCATTTTCCACATAGGACAAATGCAAATGTAGAAAACAATGAAGTTTTTACAGAATGTGGGATACCTAGATAAAGGAAGCAAGAGTATATTTTAAGAAAAGACAAAACCAACCAAATTCCAATATGAAAATGAAATGCCTCCATGACAAGAACAGTGACCATAAAGCCTCCTACCTCCTTAAAGAAACAGATCTATGTTGGAGTCTAAAAATACCAGTTCCGTGAAAAATCTTTTTTAAACAAAAATGAGTCAATCCTAAATTAGCTGAGGTCCGCTATTATGAATCCCCCATATATTATGAGAGTGAATATCATTTCTGCCTATAATACAACATGGGTGATACTTTGTTTTCATAATACAATGTGGTGATACTTACAGGAAAATGCATCAATTAATTAAGCATAATAATCCAATATACATCAGTGAAAATTACTCCTGCCAATGATATAACGTTTTTGAATAAATACAATGCGGTGATACTTATAGGTAAATGCATCAATTAAACATAAATAAACCTTAGAAATAAACACAATTAAAAAAAGGAAATGGATAGTCTTTTGCTAAACAAATTTATTTAAAAGACAGACTAACCTTGTAAATTAGGGCTCAGAGGCTTGAATCACTTTTATGAGTATCAAAACCCTAGTTACACCGTAAACACATAAAACCGAGCATCATCAGATTAGAAACATCGAAATTGAGAAACAAAACAACAAATGAAGAACTTTAAAGAAAAACAAAATCAAAACAATTATTAAAAGGAAAAATTTGAAACAAAAAAGGGGTTACGGGAAACTTTTCTAAGGGCGGTGACGTCAATTCAATTTTCTGTTGAAAAACAGTGAAGATCTGAATTAGAGATTAGGTGTTTGGCGATTGGAAAATGTTGATGAAAATAAGTGATTTTTCTTTTTTAGGGTTGTTGTTACGAGTGTACCGCGAAGAAGAATGGAGAGAAAAAAGATTGTGAGAGACGACTGACGAGTAACGGCAGAAGAAGATTGAGATCGACGGTCTAAGATTCCTATATTACCCTTACATTTTTACCAAAATATTAAAAGATATTAATTAAATTAAATTGTGATCAAGCTTGTAATAACATATTAGATCGTATTGTTTTAATAAATTTAATTATAATTTTATTTGTTAATATGATATACCCAATAATAAAAATTTTATTAAATTAAAGAGACTTATATAGGCATCGAATAACTTTATTATTTTTTATTTTTCTTTATTATATTATCCAATTTTAGTATTATTGCATTGTTAATAGAAAATCTTTTTGGCATATTACTTTGTTTAATATTTTTGTTTGTTCGATTTCTTTTTGTAATATAAGAGAAGATATATATTTTATTAATCTTAAAATATTTTTTATTTTTAATTTTATTTTGTTGTTATCAATAATATTATCTGATTTTAATGAATAAAATCTCTATTAAATTAAAGGGACTTATATAGTCATCGAATAACTTTTTTTGTTATGTATTTTCTTTGTTATACTATCCAATATTTAATATAATTGCATTCTTAATAGAAATTTTTATTAGCATATTACTTTGTTTAATATTTTTGTCTACTACTTTTTTTTTGTAATATAATAGAAGATATATATTTTATTAATCTTAAAATATTTTTTATTTTTAATTTTATTTTGTTGTTATCAATAATATTATCTGATTTTAATGAATAAAATCTCTATTAAATTAAAGGGACTTATATAGTCATCGAATAACTTTTTTTGTTATGTATTTTCTTTGTTATACTATCCAATATTTAATATAATTGCATTCTTAATAGAAATTTTTATTAGCATATTACTTTGTTTAATATTTTTGTCTACTACTTTTTTTTTGTAATATAATAGAAGATATATATTTTATTACACTTGAAATTTTTTTATTTTACATTTTATTCTAATGTTCTCAATAATATTGTCTAAATTTTAATGAATAAAATCTCTATTAAATTAAATAGACTTGTATAGTCATTGAATAAATTTTTTGTTCTATAATGTTCTATATTATACTTATCCAATATTTAGTATTATTGCATTGTTAATAAAAACATTTATTAACATATTACTTTGTTTAATATTTTTGTCCGTTCGCTTTCTTTTTGTAATATAAGAGAAGATATATATTTTATTAATCTTGAATTTTTTTTAATTTTGTTGTTATCGATAATATTATCTGATTTTAATGAATAAAATATCTATTAAATTAAAGGGACCTATATAGTCATCGAATAACTTTTTTGTTATGTATTTTTCCTTATTATACTATCCAATATTTAATATAATTGTATTTTTAATAGAAAGTTTTATTAGCATATTACTTTGTTTAATTTTTTGTCTACTACTTTTTTTGTATTATAATAGAAGATATATATTTTATTACTCTTGAAATATTTTTTTATTTTAAATTTTATCCTATTGTTCTTAATAATATTATCTGAATTTTAATGAATAAAATCTCTATTAAATTAAAGAGAGTTGTATAGTCATGTAATAACTTTTTTGTTCTGTATTTTTCTTTATTATATTATCCAATATTTAGTATTATTGCATTGTTAATAGAAACTTTTATTAGGATATTACTTTATTTAATATTTTTGTGTACTACTTTCTTTTTATAATATAATAGAAGATATATATTTTATTACTCTTAAAATATTTTTTTATTTTAAGTTTTATCTTATTATTCTAATAATATTATCTGAGTTTTAATAAATAAAATCTCAATTAAATTAAAGAGACTTAAACAGGCATCGAATAACTTTTTTGTTTTGTATTGTTTTTATTATATTATCCAATATTTAGTATTATTACATTGTTAATAGAAACTTTTATTAGCATATTACTTTATTTAAATTTTTGTATGCTACTTTATAATAGAAGATATATATTTTTAATTTTATGTTTTATTCTATTATTCTCACTAATATTTTTTGAATAAATAAACTTTTTATTTTTAAAAAGTAAAACAAAAATTATTAATAAAAACAAAGTGCTCCATTCATAAGTTATGACTAGGCATGTTGAATTTTTTCTAGTCATAACTTATGAATGGAGCACTTTGCTTTCTCCTTCTTAGTCTTCTTCAGTTGTGCTGCCATGGCCCATGAGTATCGCCTCAGTTGAATCACCTACAGAGCTGCTCATCTTCGATGCATTAACTCTAATACTGTTGATTTTATCATTGGACTAAGTTATGTATACTCCTTGAGATTAAGGTAGTAGTTAGCACTCTTAATTGTTGGTTAGATTTTACCTCATATAGCAAGTTATTACACTCTATTTATTATAAATCAAAATAATTTTAAAATATTATTACTTATAGCTACCTTTTCTATTTTATAGCAAAATAGATATTTATTTTATACCCTACCACTGAAGAGTGAAATACGCCAATTATAATCTTTGTCTCTCTCTTCCTTCTTTCTCTCTATCAGCAAAATTCTCAATTCACTCTTTTCACCCTCAAATTTCTCTCCCTTTTCCATCAAGGCAGTCATCGTAGCAGCCGTTTTTGGTGGCTATGGTGGACTTTCTTAAGCGAAGAGAGTAGATCTGAAGCGAAAAGGGAGTAGGCGAACAGTAGGCGTCAGAATCATCGTCATCATTATGATCGTCGTAAGAATCGTCAGCATCATCATCCATCTATTGGCTCATCCTCTTAGGCAAACAGATCTAGCCATGGCTATGCCAGAGATGATTTGAGGGCCAAATTTTTGTTCGTCTCTATTTTTTGTTTTAATACAATGTATACAGTATTTTGCTTGGCCGAAAATCACCATCTCCGATGAACTTTCTTCTCTTCCTTGCTATTTTAGTCACATACAATTATACAAATACATTATATTTTTATATAAATACAATATGTTTCGCCTATATTTATGTATTCTGTGATGACCCAAAATGTCATCTTGAAATTTAATAATTAATTATGTATTCTAAGACCTCAAAAAGTACTATTTATCATTTCTCGACTTGCGTGCGCTGTCCGTAAATTTTATGGAAATTTTTTATATGAAAAATGAATTAAAATATGGATTAGAACTTTAAAACTCAATTGAGTTGACTTTGGTCAACATTTTGAGCAAACAAACTCGGATCAGTATTTTGATAGTTTTGATAGGTCAGTATCGTGATTCGGGACTTGGGCGTATGCCTGAAATTAAGTTCTGAGGTCCCTAGCCCGAGATATAGAATTTTGATAAAATAAATAAAATGTTTAAGTTCAAATAGTGACCGAATGTCTAATTATGTGAAAATGACCCCAGAATAGAATTTTGATGATTCCACAGCTCCGTATGGTGATTTTATACTTAGGAGCGTGTTTGGAATTTTATTTGGAAGTCCGTAGTTAAATTAAGCTTGAAATGGCTAAAAATAAGAATTTAAGTTTGGAAGTTTGACCGAGGAGTTGACTTTTTGATATCGGGGTCGGAATCCAATTCTGAAAATTTTCACAGCTCCGTTATATAAATTATGACTTGTGTACAAAATTTGAGATCAAAGGGACTTGATTTGACAGGTTTCGGCATCGAATGTAGAAGTTAAAAATTCTTAGTTTCATTAAGCTTGAATTGGGGTGTGATTCGTGGTTTTAGCATTGTTTGATGTGATTTAGAGGTTCAACTAAGTTCGTATGAGGTTTTAGGACTTGTTGGTATATTTGGTTGAGGTCCCGAGGGCCTCGGGTGAGTTTTGAATGGTTAACGGATCAAAAATTTGACTTAAACAGATGCTGCAATTTTTTTTCTCTTCTACTGGAAATTCTGGGTTGAGATCGAGCCCAAGATTGAGCTCCCAAGATCGAACTCCCAAGATCGAGCTCCCCTGATCGAGCTCCCTGATCGGACTGGACAGATCTGTAAGTTATAAAAACAGAGGCATTCGACCCACTTGCCATTTTTGACAAACTTGTGCTTGAGAAGATGCGAATTTTGACACATTTTCAAGGAAAGACATTTGGGGTAAGTGATTCCAACTCATATTTGGTCTATATACACAGATATATCATTGTTTTCACCATTTAATTAGTGTTTTGAGATTGAAATTTGGAAAATTTTAGAAATCTCATAGAAACGAATTTTCGAGATTTCGGTATTGATTCGGAGTCGGATTTGAGTAAAACTAGTATGATTGGACTCGTAATTGAATGGATTGTCGGATTTCATAACTTTTACCGGATTCCGAAATGTGGGCCCCACGGACGAATGTTTTATTTAATTTCGTGATTTTTATTAAAAGTATAGTATTTTCTTAGAGAATTGATTCCTATAAATTTTCAGTGATTGTATCGAATTATTTTGGCTAGATTCGAGCAAGACAGAGTTGGATAATCATGGAAAAGGCCTTATAGTGGATTAAATTGGAGCAAGACGGGGTAAGTCTCTAGTCTAATCTTGTGAGGGAGAAATTACCTCATATGTGATTAAAATTAAATAATTGTTGCTAATTATGGGGGCTACGTACGCACGAGGTGGCGAGAGTCAGTACGTAGCTACTATTAATGCTAAAGTTCGGGTAGTTTAGAACTCAAAGCATGAATTACTTGTGTAAATTATATTCTTTATTTAATTAATATTATTTGATATATACATATATTGTGAATTGTTAGATAAATATATTAAAGGATAAAAATCTCATATACTTGATTTTCTGTTTAAATTAATTAATTGTTAAGAGAAATTGTTCTTCCTCCCGAATTTATCTTATAATAAATATACTCTCCTTCCGGAGGTACATAAGAAAATGTTCTCCTTTCTTGTGGAGCGGGCCGAACGCCTCGGCAGGATAGATGCATCTATGGATCGCGTCACACGTCCCCCGGCAGTGTACACAACACTTTGGATCGGGTCGTACGTTCTCAGCAGAAATCGTGCTTAATAATAATAATCACACGATACCTTAATAGCTTATTTCAGCTTGCGAAGCTAATTGATAAAATTGAGAATCCTTGAAATTTAATGAATTATTATGCCTGCTTGTTAAGGAATTAATTGTTATTCCTGTAAATGAGATTTAATTAATATATTGAGAATGGTTGCAATTGAAGGAATTTGATTATTTTCGTTGGTTAAATGATTTATTATAAATTCTGTGAATCATGTTGATTTAAATATTTTAGTCGTATTTCCATTATTATTATTAGCCCATAGTGAGTGTCAAAGTCGGTCATCTCGTCTCTACCACTTTAGGATTATGCTTGATACTTACTGGGTACACATTGTTTACATACTTATACTATACTTGCTGCACTTTTTGTGCAGGACCTGAGGCAAGTACTAGTGGGGGACCTATCGTCTTACACCCACGCTATCCAGGGGTATAGTGGTGAGCTGCCTTTCTGAGCCGTTCTGCAGCTACTAGTGTCTCTCCTTGTATCTTTTTATTCTGTCTATTTTATTTCAGACAGTATTGAGGTTTTGTATAATCTACTAGATGCTCATACACTTGTGACACCAGGTCTTGGCACACACATTGGTAGAATTTGGGCTTTATTATTTTTTTGGGTTTTAAATGTTGTCAATATATGCTTAATATATTAACTGGGCTTGCCTAGCTGTAGCGTTGGGTGCCATCACGACCTATAGGTGAAATTGAGTCGTGACAAAAGAATTTGGGCTTTATTATTTTTCTTGGTTTTACATTTTGTCAATATATGCTTAATATATTAACTGGGCTTGCCTAGCTGTAGTGTTGGGTGCCATCACGGCCTATAGGTGAAATTGGGTCGTGACAACATGGTATCAGAGCACTAGGTTCACTTAGGTCTCACAAGTTATGAGCAGGCCTAATAGCGTCTTGCGGATTGGTACGGAGACGTCTGTTCTTATCTTCGAGAGGCTATAGGGTGTTAGGAAATTACCTTTCTTCATATTCCATCGTGCAATTAATGTAGTACTAAATATCCTTCTCTTATTCTCTCACAGATGGTGAGAACGCGCTCGAATGAAGTCCCAGACCAGGGAAGAGCTACTCCCCCAGTTGCTAGAGGCCGAGGCCGAGGGAGGGCTCTAGCCAGAGGTAGAGGGCGAGGACGTCCCAGGACTGTCCCAGTTATGCCGCCAGTGGGTCCAGCAGAGAATCCCATTATTGCGGAACAGGGTGAGGTGCCCGTGGCAGAGCCAGCTCCGGTGGATTTCACATCTGCACTGGGATTTCAGGATGTCATGGGTCGTATGCTGCGGTTCATGGATAATATGACTCAGGCCGGTTTATTTCCGGCAGACCCAACCACATCTCAGGCGGGCGGGGGAGCACAAACCTCAACCGCGCAGGCTCATAGACATGCAGCTGTTGTATATCAGACCCAGGGTGCACTACCCATGGGTGGAGCCCAGCCAGTGGCAGTAGCTACACTTGAGCCCAGGCCAGCTGTAGCTGCCGATCCTCAGAAACTATTGGACAGATAGACTAGACTACATCCTCTTGTCTTTAGGGGTGAGCGACATGAGGATCCACAGGACTTCATTGATCGTTGCAGGGACAGACTGC
>AWOL01S0022553.1:0-10442 GCA_000715115.1 Nicotiana otophora
GAAAATCTCTTCCTTCTCTCTATCTCCATTTCTTGTTCATGTTTTACTAAATTGTTTTTATTTTATAACAACATGTCTTATTCATGTTTTACTAAGTTGCTTTTATTTTATAACAAATTTTAAAAGGAAATACATTATCTCGTACTATCCTCTAATGAAATCATATAGTTCGTTAATGTAAAATCAAATTCCCTCCTAGTTTATACATCAACCCTCCCCCCCCCCCCCCNACAGCCCCCAACCCCAAAGAATAGTCATAATAAATTCATGAACTATTTATTTTTGTCCTGCACTACAAGAAATAAGGAGCTTAGTCGCCAAATAAGCTATTACAGTTTTTATGGCGACTAAACTTGCTACAATAAGTAAGCAAATGTGCCACAAAATATACTTTAGTAGGTTGCCATTTTGATCGGTGACCTACTTCAAATTTATTTGGATGCAATAAGTGTTGGGTCCAAACGCACACATAAGTATACGCGATCGACAAGTAATAAAGTGATGAGAAAGTATCGTTCCCACGAGATGTGCCACACATAGGATATGAAGACTGGGGGATTTATGATCAACTATTGTCCAATCCAAACTATTTATAAATTTACTGCTCAAGTGAGTGTGAAGAAAATAATTGTGATTTTTGTAACTAAATTACTACGAAACTAATAAGCAAACAAGAAAATACGATCGCAAGTAGAGCAAACAAACACTCAGAAAGAATCCAATGAGATAGGGATATTCTAAGGTTATGGGATTAACGTCTCTCCTATTGCCTTTTTTCAATTGATGTAATCACTTGACTTATCTAATCCGTTGATTAGCAGGGTTTATTATGCTCGCAAAGTTCTTTCGACGCTTCGCTCGCCTATTCAAGTATATGTCTATAAAATCAAAATTGACAAGAACGCATGTATATTCTTGCAAAAATAACCAAGTAAGGCAACTAGAATATGTATATCCTAATTATGAATCTATTCTCTGATGCCCGGATTCAAGAACTAACTCTACACAATCTTATATGTAATCTATAGTTCTCACTTCCGAGTTCAACTATAAATTCATAGATAGTACTCTATTGTTAGCTATGCAATAGAATAACTAAGTGCAAGGTTGAATAAATAAATTAATATGATAGAATCAAGCAACACAATCAACCATCAAATTACAATAGTTAAAAATGAACCCCAGAATAATAAGGTTCTTAGCCACTCATGTTCACGACAATAATCAAAATATTAAACATACAAGCAATGAATACTAGATGAAGGATGGAAGAATCGATGAATTATGTGCTCCTGACTGTTCCGTGCTTGTGTTGTTCTCTCAAAGTAGCGTCTCCCCCTCCAAAATAGGTTTAGACTTGCTTTTATATGATTTGAGAGCGTCTTAGGTCGAAATAACCTTGTCCCGGACGAAATAGGACAACTTCCCGTCACCCAGTGCCCAAGGTGGCGTGGGGCGCTAGCCCTGGAGCTAGGAATTTTGTTGCATTTGGAATTTGCGCCCCAGGTAGCGCCCCACGCTAGCCTGGGCATTGCACTGTCCACTTTTCTCCTTTTGTTCTCTTTTTGCTTCAAGTCGTGCACTTTCGTCCCACATTTCTCCAAGTGACTCTTACACATAAAAATACCACGAATAAGAATAAATTATCATATTCCACATTCAAATTCCATAAAATACGAGTAAAATGTGAGGCAATATGCATATAAATATATATACTTTGAGCCGAATATCAATACCCTACACTTAGACTCTTGCTCGCCCTCGAGCAATGGAACTATAACTACACCCCAACAACGTACATCTCAACTAGGGAAGAACAATTCAATTTTTCAACCATACACTCTACCTTTTACTAGATCGATACCGGCAATCAAGAATGAACATACAAAATTCATATTTTTTCCCGTTTTATACATGCCCAAGTATAAGCATTTCAATTCAACCAATTCAAACAACCTACCCATAACCACTCTACCTCAAGAGCTGACTCGTTACCACTAAGCACCCTCAACTCGCGCGCTCACCCATCAAGAGAAATTAACAACATTACCAATCCGTTATGAGATCCAATGCCCTCACCAACAAACGAGAGAGTGAATATAGAAATAGTCCACACATTCAAATATCATTTTGAACATAAATTAAGGACATCACACAATTGAATAAAATTTGCCCACTCTCACAAATAAATTTATGTGTATCCCGTGGTCGTACCATAAGCTTGTCCGTAGTGTACATCTCTACAAATCTAAGCTAGCCAAGTCTAGGATCAATTAGGACTTTATGGGTTGTAATATAGGCTAAGGGATGGGTAAGTTATATTTAGGAATAATGACTAACCCGCCTAAGCACGTTAATACACTACACTCAAGAATCGAGCAAATATTCTTCTCAACCAATTCACTCGCCACAAACCATATACACATAGCCCTTTTATTTAAATTAAGCATTTCTACATTCCCACTAGCACGAAGCAGGAAGATTAGGAGGTGCGTTTGTTTTTTTTCTTTTTCTTGTTGACTATCAACATTATTTGTAGTTTTTTTTTTCTTGCATTTTTTCTTCTCTTTTTTTCTTCTTCTTTTCTACACACACTCCATACATTATGGTTTATCGACTAGTGGAATTTTTCATAATTTTAGTATACCTATGGACCCTTCCATGGTTCCACTCGAAAGTTACTTCCCAATCTTTCACCTTACTTCTTTTAGCGCCTAAGTGCCTTCGGAGGTAAAGGTTCAACAAGCTCAAGTTAAGAACAAAATCATGATACGACTTGTAATGTGGATTCTAAGGAAAAGGTCATTAAGCTCATCAAAGGGGATAGCAACAGAAAAGTTTTATTTGTAAATGACAAGCACATCTATGATCAAGCAAAGAATTGCCTACGACATCTCCTAGACTAACACAACTAAATGATTTCGCTTCGAATAATACATAGGGCAAAATCTAAACTACATGGGATAGCACAGAATATCACGAATCCTTACACACATATTGCACATGACTCAATGAAGACGGTTCTGTTCAACTCTCAAGTCAAGCAAGCACATATAGTTGAGAAATTTTAAGCAATAATGCATTAAGTGACATACAATTCAAACAACTGAGAAAAGGCGTCATAAAGTAGGTTATTTATTTCACTTAGGCATCACATTTCAAATCAAATATAACAGAAAGACAGGGCGCATGCCATAGCCTAATGTTCCAGCACCAAACATGTCATAGGTATCTAGAGTAGCTCAGTTTTTTTCCTATCCTACTCCTAAAAAGTTAAAAGCAAAATACCTGGTTCAGGCTACACCCTTGAAAAAGAACCGGCGTCCAAAGAAAACCAAGGGATACTATCTTGTAATCCCTCAAGGAAGCTGTCCAAGAGATCCATCGTCGGAAAAAGTCTATTTTTTTGAATAAGTCTACTACTCTAAACTAGATTACTACTAACTACGAGGTCTACAAAAAATATCAGAAAGAAAATTTTTATACAATTACACTCAGAAAGTATTTTTCCCACCCCATACTTATATTACGCATCGTCCTCGATGCATGCATCACAGAGAAATATATTAAAACAAGGATGAGAAATACTCCCTGAGACCCTCTAGATCCTAGCTATCAAGATGATCCTCAATATTAAGGGCCAGGACGACCCCACACTTAAGCTCAAACATGCTCCTCAACTTCAACTTCGAGTACTCAGACTTCCCCTAATCTGCAAAATGAAAACAAACAAAACGTAACACCAAAAATCTTAAAAATAAAAAAAATAAAATACATGTTGGGTTGCCTCCCAACAAGTCCCTTTTTAATAGTTGTGGCACGACTCTGCTACTCTGCTTAGGCTGGGAACTTTCGCTTCCTTCTCTTTTCATGGAGTTTTGCCTTTTTGCGTGCTCTAGGGGGATCTCCTCTTTCCTCTCTGACCCTTTTCTCTTTTACCTTTACATATTCAGCTCTCAACACCACTTCTTCTAACTTGAAGAGTCTTTCCATACCAGTATACTCCATATAAAGATCTCGCTCTATTAATTTCGATTCTACCATAGAGATTATGCACAAATCCTCATAATACTTAGGAAGATTAAGCACCTTGTACACATTAAATGTGATTTCTTCGTCATACACTCTCATCTTTAGCTTGCCCTCCCTCACATCAATAAGTGCTCCATCAGTAGCTAGGAGTGGTCGCCCCAAAATAATAGGCACTTCTTCATCTGCCAGGTAGTCAAGAATGATGAAATCAGTGGGGAAAGATGAACTTCCCCACTCGTACCAGCACATCTTCAATAATTCCTTCTGGCACTGCTAATGACCAATCAGCTAGCTGTAGAGTTATAGTAGTAGGCCTAGGTGCTCCTAGATTGAGCTGCTTGAACACTGATAGTGGCATCAAATTAATGCTCGCTCCCAGATCGTACAAGGCTCTACTAACCTCGTATTTTCCAATCACCAAGGGAATTGTAAAACAACCTGGATCTTTCAACTTAGGCGGGATCTTACTCTGTACTCTAGCACTGCACTCCTCGGTAAGTGCAACCATTTCAAACTCTGTCAATCTTCTTTTGTTGGCCAAAATATCTCTCAGGTACTTGGCATATTTAGGAACTTCTTGTAGCACTTCTACGAGAGGTAGATTCACACACACCTGGCTCAAGATATCTAAGAACTTTTTGTACTTGAATTATCTTTCGATTTTTGCGATCTTTGAGAAAAAGACGGTGGTGGCCTTAACTCTATCTCCTGCACGTATTCATCATCTTTCTTTTCAGCCTCTACCTCTGGTTGAGGTACCAATTCTTCAAAAACTTCTATAAGGACATACTTTTTAGGTGGTACCTCCTCTAATGCTTTTCCACTTCTTAGATTAATTGCTTGTACCTGTTCAATATGATTTTTCTCAGTATCACTTGGGAGTGATCCAATAGGTTGGGTATTTTATTATGTTGCCCAATCTGTCTTTCTAAATTTCAAAAATCAATCCTCAGTTGTTGGTTGTCTGTTCAAAGTTGTTGGTTGTCAATTAACAGCCTTTTCAATATATCATTGGTGCTTTCTTCTACCTGTTGTGGTGGCCTTTGGGGCTGATTATAGTTTTCTTTGAGTTTGTATTGATTTTGAGTAGCATGATTTCTACCCCCATGAGAAATTCGGGTGGTTCCTTCAGTTAGGATTGTAAGTATTCCCATATTGTGTACTTTGGTTTATTGGACCTTTACTCTGTTGGCTCACATAATAAATAGATTCTGGATTCACCAGACATTGATCACTCGTGTGACCTTCTCCATAAATTTCACAACATACGGCCATTCTTTTAACTTGTTGCATCTAATGCCCATGACTCATTGCCATCTTAGCTACTTGGTTGGTAAGTTTAGAAATTTCAGCCCACATAGCTAACATCTCATCTAGCTCGAGTGTACCTGCTGCGTTCTGTTTGATCATTCTTCTTGGTTCACCCCCACTTTGCCAGTTATGATCGTTTGTAGTGAAATTGTTCAGCAGAGTCTGAATCTCACTGTATGTCTTTTGAATGCAACTTCCTCCACAAGCTGAGTCTAGATTTAATTTGGAGGTCCCGTCCAACCCATCCAAAAAGTATGTCCCAACACCTCATTAGTCTAACAATGATGTGGGCAGTCTCTGAGTAGTTTCTTGTATCTTTTCCAAGCTTGACAAAGAGTCTCACCATCTCGTTATTGAAACCTTAGAATCTGGCTCCTCAGCGACTTTGTTTTCTTTGTGGAAAAAACTTGATTAAGAATTTTCGCACTAGATCATCCCAATTGTGGATCGAGTTTGCGAGCTCTTTGTTTAACCATTCCTTTGCTTGCCTCATCAGAGAAAAAAGAAACAAAGTCAGTCTGACATAGTCCTTGGAGACGTTCGGATAGTTGTATGTATCCGTAATCTCTAAAAAATTATGTATATGCCTTTGGGGATCTTCACTCGACAAACTCACAAATAGCCCTGTGGATTGAATCAGTTGCACCATGTACTGCTTCAACTCGAAATGTCCAGTTATATCAGGCTTCACAATAGCATGAATCATGTTCGCGAGACTAGACCTTGCGGCTTCAATCACTGGTCTCTCTTCATTCTCTTCCATCTCGATTGGCTGTGGTTGGACTACAATGCTAACTTTGCAATTCTTGTTCTTGTTTCCGCCTCCCTCCTTAACCTGTGGAAGAGTATTTCGGGTTCAGGATCAAAAGGCGGAAGATCGATCAAACTATTACTTCTTTTTAGCATTCAGTGTGAACACCTGTAGAGTCAGAAACAACAAGACAACTTAAATCCTGAACAAAAACACATAAAAGCTTATTTCAGACTAGTAGCTAATTTCTAAATCCCCGGCAATTGCGCCAAAAACTTGTTGGGTCCAAACGCACACGCGATCGACAAGTCATAAAGTGATGAGAAAGTATCGTTTCCACGAGGATTTATGATCAACTATTGTCCAATCTAAACTATTTATAAATTTATTGTTTAAATGAGTGTGAAGAAAATGATTGTGATTTTTGTAACTAAATTACTATGAAACTAATAAGCAAACAAGAAAATACGATCACAAGTTGAGCAAACAAACACTTAGAAAGAATTCAATGAGATGGGGATATTCAAGGGTTATGGGATTAACGTCTCTCCTATTGCGTTTGTCCGGTTGATGTAATCACTTGACTTATCTAATTTGTTGATTAGCAGAGTTTATTATGCTCGCGAATTTCTTTCGATGCTTCGCTCCCCTGTTCAAGTCAACCTAAGAATATATGTCTATAGAATCAAAAGTGACAAGAATGCATGTATATTTCCTGCAAAAATAACCAAGTAAGGCAACTAGAATATGTCTGTCCTAATCGCGAATCTATTCTCTGATGCCCAGATTCAAGAACTTACTCTACTCAATCTTATATGCAATCTATAGTTCCCACTTTTGAGTTCAACTATAAATTCGTAGATAGTACTCTATTGTTAGCTACGCAATAGAATAATTAAGTGCAAGATTGAATAAACAAATTAATATGATAGAATCAAGCGACATAATCAACCGTCAAATTACAATAGTCAAAAATGACCCATAACCCCAGAATAATAAGGTTCTTAGCCACTCACGTTCATGACAATAATCAAAATGTTATTTTTAAACATAAAAGCAATGAATACTAGATGAAGGATGGAAGAATCGATGAATTTCGTGCTCCCGACTATTTTGTGCTTGTGTGTTTTCTCCCAAAGTGGTGTCTCCCCCTCCATAATGGGTTTAGACTTGCTTTTATACAAGTTGGGAGCGTCTTGGGTCGAAATAACCTTGTTCCGGGTGAAGTAGGACAATTTCCTGTCACCCAGCGCCCAGGGTAGCGTGGGGCGCTAGCCTTGGCGCTGGAAATTTCGTTGCATCTGGAACTTGCGCCACAGGTAGCGCCCCACGCCAGCCTGGGCGCTACACTGTCCACTTTTCTCCTTTTATTCTCTTTTTGCTTCAACTCGTGCACTTTCGTCCTACATTAGAATAAATCATTACATTCCACATCTCAGTTCCACAAAATACGAGTAAAATATGAGGCAATATGTATATAATACACACTTTAAGCCGAATATCAATAAGCAACTGCACCAGTTGGGTACCCCATATATTTTGCCATAACTTAATCTTGGTCTAACGTAAAACATAATACATTTTTATTTCCTTTTTAATAATAAAGATAAGAAATTTAACACAATACTCAGTTTGTCATCATACATTTGCGAACCATCATTATCACCAACTAAATTCCAATTTGCCATCGAATTTGACCAAAGCCAATAAATTAAGAAATTTAGTTTATAATATCGAGTTTGCTAGAAAATTAATTCATTCGAATATTAAAATTTCCTAATAAAAATTTTCAATTCAAAGTCTACTAATTCTTCAAAATTGGTCGAAAGATGATTAGATTAATATTTCCAATCCTGTGTCCAAAAAGAAAAAAAAAAGGAATTATGTCCCCATCAAAAAGAAAAAGAAGAAAAACAACCGAAATTTTGCCCACTTACTCTATGTACAGAGACAAGATCGTGACTATAGGTGCCATTCTCAAGATTCAAAGTATCAACAATAATAGCAATAAAAATAATCCAGGATTCGAAGGTTACGAGTGTCACCATGTTATTCATACAGTATACATGTCAGTAGCTACAAAGACAGATTAAGAATAATGGGTCGGTTCAGTTAGTTTTTGGTAAATTTGAATAGGCCTTTCATTCACAAAACAAACAAGTTCGACTTTAGTTCGAATTTTAAACGCTTAATTTAAACACATTCTAAATAAAAATGTAAAAGAAAAATAACATTTCATGAAAGAGCGCCTCCAATATAAATATTTGCTTAAAGAGTAGCTTAAATACACTATATATTCTTTGTTTGACTAGATTAATTTACTTGTATTGTTCTTTGTTTATTTTTCCATCTTAATTGTTGAGTTATATGACAATTATTTTCAAAGAAAAACCTTCAACATTCAACCTATGATATTTCATTCAAAACGACTATCAATCAAGCCATTTAATTATTTTTTCAAAACCCAATAGAAGATATTGCTCAAATTATATTCTAATATATAAATTAATATTGTTTTATTAAAAATAAAGAAATTATATGATAATTAAAATCAATTTAAATTACTCATAAAAAATAATTATTCATAAAGTAAGGTATAATGATAGAAACAAAATGAACACTGAAAGTTAAAAAAATTGAATAAGAGAGACTTAGCAAGTAATAAATGAAAAAAAAAAGAGGGAAAAAACCGGAAAAAAAAGAAAAAGATGTGAGGCCCTAGACTCAACATCTTAATAAAAAAAAAAATTAAAGAAACTGCTCCAATAGTTGAAAAAAAGGAAAAATCAAAGGAACTACTTCCAACAGGGTAATGTAACTTGCCTTCACGAGGTCAAGGAAAACCTTGAAAGTGAAGGCTAAACCAATGACACCGCTTTCGACATATGGGTGTCACTGTATTCATTTTACCAAAGCTAGCGGGTGGCGTGGATCCGCCCCTGCTTCAACGTAATCAACTTAATTTCAGTTCTTAATCTTTTTCGAGCAGCACAGTGGGTGGATGAGTTTTATATCATTTTTATGTGTTGAGGGTTTTATGATTATGAAACCCTTTATACAAGATGGTTAATTCATGATCTTAAAGGAATTATGGACTCTGTGATTATCTAGTCTAAGGTGGGTTTGCATGGTGAATGTGATCACAAAAAATGAAAAAGAAAAGATTTTTGTGTTTTATTCTTTTGTGTAAATTGCGATTCTAATTCAGGGTTTTAGCTGATAGTTTATTTTGTCATGGAGTCTGAAAGGGTTTAGTTAGTTGAATTTCTTGGTTCACTTTTCAGCAAATTGGGCAGGGGTCCACAAAGAGAAAAGGGTAGGAAAAGGGTATTGATAGTGTTTTTCCAGATTATAAGTTCTTGATATGACCTATGAATCGTTTCTGAGCAAGAATGAGAAGGAATTTTGTTACCCTACCCAATTTGTTGGAAGAATAAACAGAAAAGATAAACACAATTAGCAGTGGTTTAATTAATATAACAAAGCGGTGATTGTATTTGGTATTTTCTGTCCTAACAGGGGCATGGATCATATGTTAGTGTTAGTCAATTGGATATATTGACTACATCAGTTACAACTTCTCTAATTATAAGTGAAGGCGGAACATGTTTTGTTGAACAAATGACACCTTCTTTAAGACACGGTATCATGCTCAATTATGCTTCTGGTTCAAAAGGATGAAAGGTTATACTAATATCTGATCTTAACCGGTCAATTCCAGCACAGTCTACAAATGGCTCGTTCCGCTCTGGATGAAATGTCAGCAACTGGTGCTTTTGAGAGAACTGCTTCAACCTTCCGTGATATCATCTCAAGGGACCCCAATTCCCGTTTTCCAGCAGAATCTGGGAGGTACCACCTCTACATATCATATGCTTGCCCATGGGCATCAAGGTGTCTTGCCTACTTGAACATCAAAGGACTTGACCAAGCCATTAGTTTCACAGTACGTAAGCAGTTGAATGAACTTATGTCCTGGACTCAAGTTTGAACTCCTAGCAGTCTCATTCCATTGTTTTTGGCTTGCAGTCTGTTAAACCTAAGTGGGAGAGGACGAAGGACAGCGATGAGCACATGGGATGGGTTTTTGCTTCATCAAGCACCGAGGATTCAGGAGCCGATCCTGATCCTCTGAATGGAGCGAAAAGCATAAGGGAGCTATATGAGCTTGCAAGTACAAACTATTCTGGAAAGTACACAGTTCCGGTATGTTTTATCAATAAATAGAATTTTTATTAACATTTATTTGCTTAATCTGTTCATATTTTTGTTGATTGATGGTCTGGTTTTTCTAATAGGTTCTTTGGGATAAGAAACTGAAGACAATTGTGAACAATGAGAGTGCAGA
>AWOL01S0022553.1:11680-70516 GCA_000715115.1 Nicotiana otophora
GGTCAATTCCAGCACAGTGTACAAATGGCTCGTTCCGCTCTGGATGAAATGTCAGCAACTGGTGCTTTTGAGAGAACTGCTTCAACCTTCCGTGATATCATCTCAAGGGACCCCAATTCCCGTTTTCCAGCAGAATCTGGGAGGTACCACCTCTACATATCATATGCTTGCCCATGGGCATCAAGGTGTCTTGCCTACTTGAACATCAAAGGACTTGACCAAGCCATTAGTTTCACAGTACGTAAGCAGTTGAATGAACTTATGTCCTGGACTCAAGTTTGAACTCCTAGCAGTCTCATTCCATTGTTTTTGGCTTGCAGTCTGTTAAACCTAAGTGGGAGAGGACGAAGGACAGCGATGAGCACATGGGATGGGTTTTTGCTTCATCAAGCACCGAGGATTCAGGAGCCGATCCTGATCCTCTGAATGGAGCGAAAAGCATAAGGGAGCTATATGAGCTTGCAAGTACAAACTATTCTGGAAAGTACACAGTTCCGGTATGTTTTATCAATAAATAGAATTTTTATTAACATTTATTTGCTTAATCTGTTCATATTTTTGTTGATTGATGGTCTGGTTTTTCTAATAGGTTCTTTGGGATAAGAAACTGAAGACAATTGTGAACAATGAGAGTGCAGAAATAATACGCATGCTTAATAGTGAATTTAATGACATAGCTGGGAATGCAGCTTTGGACCTTTATCCTCCTCATTTGCAATCCCAAATCAATGAAATAAATGAGTGGATATATGATGGAATAAACAACGGAGTATATCGATGTAGTTTTGCAACGAAGCAAGAGCCTTACGATGAGGTAACCTTTTACCACCTTTTGAAGTAGACTACAAAACTGAAAGAAGTCATTTGCTAAACATCTTGAAATTAATAGGCCCTCGATCAGTTCTATCTGAGAAAAAGTTATTATCTTTGTGACCTTGCAGGCAGTGCAAAAACTGTACGAAACTTTGGATAAATGTGAGATGATACTGAGCAAGCAGAGATACTTATGTGGAGATCAAGTGACTGAAGCAGATATTCGCTTGTTTGTCACCCTGATTAGGTTTGACGAGGTTAGTGACTGTTTTCTTATGGACCCTGTTCCTTCCAAAGTGAATTATTTGGTCTTAGAAACATCACTAAAAGAAAAAAAATAAAATAAAAGGAACTAGTGAATATTTAGAAAGGAGATTGCTTTTTGTACTCTCTGATCCTCAGTGTCATTGGTTCATTACAAAGTTTACCTTGAGTTTGTTTTGAATGCTAAAGCTTCGGATACTTCTTTGTACAGCAACTTCAAAATTTATTGATGCGGCAATCTTCCCCTTCAGGTGTTAGATCACATCAATACTTACCCTCCCTAAAGTCTGAGCCGTTGTGCACAGAAGTCCATTGATATCAATAGAACCAGTTGATCTTCTCATTACTGCTACCTATCTATGAAAGCCCAGGCCTATGTTTGTCATGTAGTCATGCTGAACTCTTGGAAGGTGTTTGAAAAATAGGCCTTCAATAGTCTTGCCCTTGTATTATAGGTCTAAAATAGACCTCCCATTTTCTAAGAATTGTCTCTACAATTTACTGCGAAAGTACCCAAGATTTACAAGCATGACTCACCTAGCTAAGTAGCAGGGCGACTCGTAGTAAGAAAAAGAATTGGTAGCTGCAATTGAAGTATTAATCTTCGAATGGGACATTTCTTTCCACCACAAAAACATAGAATAAAAGATTTAAACCCTAAGAGATTGGGAATTAGTCCTTTGAGTTTACACTCATGAAACACTCCCAGACTTGTTTATATTCCAAAGTTAACCTTGGGTTCATTTTGAATGCTAAAGCTTCAAATTCCTCCTATGTACTGCAACATCAAAATCTTACTAGTGTGGCAATCAACCCCTACATGATGAGCAGGTCACATCAGTACTTGCCCTCCAATCAGTCTGAACCGCTCATACATTGATATCATTAAAACCAGTGGGTCTTCTCACACTGCGACCCTGCTAGGGTGATTCACAAATAGGCCTTCGCATTTGTCAAAAAATGGACTTCCCGTTTCCTAGGAATTGCGTGTAGCATTCACTGGGAGAGGACCCAAGATTTCCAAGCATAACTCCATTACTACCTTAAATGGACCTAGCTAAGTCCAAGGGCTACTCATAAACTAAGAAAAAATTGAGAGCTGCAATTAAAGGTTTAATCTTTAGACTAAAACATTTAAACCCTTAGATTAGGTTCTGTCAGATTATTCCATCTTTGATATGGAGATAACTGTAGGTTTGTCATAGCCCTAAGTTTACACTGGCGATATGCGCTGAGCTAGTATGTGTTCACCCAAATTATGGATAAGCTCACCAATAATATATAGGATAAAGCTCCATGGTATATGCTATTGATGATAGTGTTAAATTGATAATATTAGCATGTGAGTCAATTAGAAGTTAGAACTAACTCACTAAGGAGAAAAAAACCCCAGAGAGTAAGGTTTTAGGATAAGTAACTATAAGATAGAATGTATACACTGCAATAAAAGACCTCATAATAATGATGAAAGTGAAGTGAGATTAGAAGACTAGCAATATTATATGGAGTAAATTTCTCTTCAATTTTTATTTTTTTACTTTTTCTTGAATTTCTTATATCGACTTTCATCTCACTCATCTTGATGTATGATCAATGACTTTACCACCGAGAGAAAGAATAATAAAACAGACCCCTTTCCAAATTTTGGAAAAAAGAAAACAAGATATTCGATATATGGTTGAGAAGCTTGTTGGTGAATATCAAACTTTATGATTGCATGAGCATTTGACAGATATTTTGCTGTGTCCAATCCCTTTCCTTCCAGATTAGGGAGTTGATCCAAGTGGTTTTGGATAATTGCAGGTGTATGTTGTCCACTTCAAGTGCAACAAGAAGCTACTACGGGAATTTCCACATCTGTTCAATTACACCAAAGACATTTTCCAAATACCAGGCATGAGCAGTACCGTCAACATGGAACACATCAAAAAGCATTACTATGGGAGCCATCCGACCATCAATCCTTATGGAATCATTCCCCAGGGTCCAAATATCGACTATTCTTCTCCACATGATCGAGAGAAGTTCACTAAGTAGGAAAGGTACACAGTCTTGGCATGCATTTTCAAAGTTTGCTCATCTTGTTCACCTGTTAAGAAGTATTCCTGCGGAGTCTACAACTGATGGTGCCTCATAAATCTTCAGTTTTTTACAGTGTAAAGTTATGTAATAATAAGAGATGTAAGTTGTGCTAGTTTTTCGTAAGCGAGGAGCTAAACAATAGCTGCTGCTACACTGTTTCTTCATCCTAGAAGTGTTTCTGTGGAGTTACTACATATACTGCCTCATGACTCATGTGTCTGCAGTGTAAATTATCTAATAACAGGAGATGTAAGTTGTGCTAGTTTTCTGAAAAGCGAGGAGTAAACAGCAGTTGCTGCTACATTTACTGCTATTCATCCCCTTTACTGATAATAGTCTTTTGTATTTTTTGTTTTTTTTAATAATCCAGCGCAATTGGTTCCAATTTGTCATATTCCAGAGTAGCAATGTTTTTGCTTCGTTGCATCAAGAAGATCTCTCTAGTTGATAAGATAGTCTTGTGCCTTCACTTTAGAGTCGATATAAATAGCTAACCTGGCAAACGAAACGATGAATCATTTAAATACTTGCAATTTCTACACATTCACAATCACCCAAATTAAGGAAACCAATCTTGAAATTTAAAGATCATGGGGAAATTGACAACTACGCAGGTCTTGAAAAAGAACAATCTGTTGTAAGATGATCATTCTGTAACAGCTTTGAAACGAAGTTGCTTTATTTTCTTCAAAATGATAAATTTTATCCTATGTCATAAGAATAGTCGATCCTGTTGCTGACTTGTTATATCAAGAAGGTTAAAATGACGTTGAAGCTTCATGAGAAATCTCGTCGAAACCTTGAAAGAGAGACCAATAACTTGCAAATTGGGTAACAAAGGAACAATATTATAAGAAATTTCGTCTGTGAATCTATTTTAAATGAGAAAAGAATATTCTTTCCAAATCAATTTATACGATCCCCTTTGATGTTTTAGATATTGAAAATGTTTTATGTCATTTACTAACAATACTATTTTATATCTCAAGTTTGATTAGTTCAAACTCATTTAATGATGACTAGATTCAAAGTTACTTTGATGTGATGTCTTCTGTAGCAAATTGAACTTTCTCCTACTTACTATTTATATACAACAATTTAAAATGTAAATGAGTGGTTCGAAGGAATCTTGACTTGTTTAGAAATCATTAAAGTCACGAACTAGTACTTATTTTTGTCGATATTTTGTGGCGAGCTCTCTAGTCGCAATAGAAGCAAGTATCGAGAAAATGAGTATAGCCGATGTATAAATAATAACCGAAAAATGTATAAATTTTGTATATTTTTTGTATATATATACATTATGTATGTTATATACAAAAATTATATAAATTTTATATACTTTTTCGGCTACCAGACGTAAATAGTTTCTGGCGCGGGCTAAAAGTAATAATACCCCGTTTCTCGTAACTATTTTGAGTAGCGACTACTTTTTGTGACGAGCTTAGTCGCCACAGAATCTATTTTTAACTTTGTGGCGACTAAGATCGCCACAAAAAGTAAATTAATGTGCCACAAAATATATTTTGCGAAGGTCCCGTTTTGATAGTCGCCACAAATGCTAATAAAGCTTATATGGAACTAAGCTTGCCACAAACAGTAAATAAATACGCCACAAAATAAATTTAATATAGGTTGCTACTCAAAACAATACATATAATCTGACCCTGAAACTATGACTTAATGACGACTCGGTGCTTACTTTTGGTCGTAACTAAAAAGGTCGTCACAGAACATTATCACCGAAACCTTATTAATTTACTGTATTGCTAGCATCTAAATCTTTTCGTTTTTGTATCTCCTAAGCTCTCAATATGGTGGTATACTTATGATATATGTTCTAAACCAAAATGCTTACCAAAAAACAAAAAAGGAAAATAGACAGAGAAGGTAATAACTAATAAGTTTAGGTAAAGACAGTTTTACATATGGGAATGGCAATAAAAGAATGATAAGATAAAGAAAAACTCCAGCAAGGCCAGATTGAAGTCATTGAACTTTTGAAAGCGTAGACACTAATATTTTTTCTCATTCCCTTGCTTAGAGAAATTCCCCTAACTCAAAATTTTTGGCTAATTAGTGAGTTGAAAATCGTGAGGTCTCGCATTCAAATTTTAACAGAGATAAAAATATTAGGTGATTTCTTCTCACCTGTTCAAACTTCAAACATTGATCATGAACAAAGTTACTCGATACCTGTGTTGGTGAGAGATAACAGATATCTGTGAAATTAGTTGAGATATGCAAACTGGACCGAAAATGATTAGCCAGGAGACACTAGAAAGCAGCCAAGCACATTGGTTGTACAAATAAAAATGTTAAATCAAGTGTCAATCTCACGACTATTCACAAGCAATTAGTACAAAGCTTGTTATATTTATTTTTTCAGATGGCCAGTGAAGTGAATGAAGTAGAAGTAGAAGTAGAAGAAGAAGAAGTTGCATAACTAAATTAGAAAAGAGCTATAGTTAAAGTTAATTTCTATAACAAATGATGCTGGGAATTCGACTTCACCAATTGCAACTCAAGTTTAACAAGCAAGAATTCACTTTGCTCGTTCCACTAAGATATAAAGGAGTAATAGTTTTTCTTTGGTTTTCCATCCAGTGCGCAATATTAATTGGTCCGATTGATTAGGATTTGCACTAGAAAATTTCAATTTCAGAGTAAAGCGTTGTCTAGTAAAAATAACTTCATTTACATGATCCAAATTCAAGACTTCTGATTAAGTATAAATGGATATTTTCCACCCCGGACCAACCTTCGGCAATGAAATGAATATTATTGAATAGAAAAGAAATATCCTATGGACTTCACCAATAAAATTATTTTATTTTATTTATTATCTTCTAATTAATAACAATTGAATCCGAGGTAAAAAGATCTAAGAAAAAACACGCCCTAGGTTGCGTGGTCAAGGCAATATTATTTTCTTTCTATAACTCATTGATTATTAGGGGAAAGACTTCTTCTATACCTTTTGATCAAAGTCGTCATTGAATTTTCGCCAGACAAAAGATAAAGAAAGAAAGAAAATCAAATATAATAATATGGTCGTTGGATTACCTCACCATATCACAATTTGATGGACCCTTTTATGGAATTAAAAATTAAAATTCTTAGACTATAAAACCAAAAGATAGCTTATAATAAATGGAAACAATTCAATTTGTGGAAACATTGCTTTTGATCTTTCTTGGGCAACTATTGCGAGATCATGATGAAAGGTGAATCAACCATAAAAAAATTGAAAAACTTTATGGGGCATGGCATTATATACAACTATTTTAATTTTGGAGGAGTAGAGTGATAATGATTTGATAATTGAAAGATACATAAAGAAGTGAAAGTGATAAAAGATGAGCAGATAATGAAAAGATAATGACAGCTGCTTGACAGGGAGAGAGATTTTATTATTAACTTCTAGAAATTGAAATATTTTTTCAAAAAAGGTAGGTCTACCAGCAGCAATTGGGAATAGGCTTCGTAAAGGGGTATAATGGATGTATCATATCATGGACATGTGTGCTAAAGAGAAGAAAGAGTAATAAGAGAGGGTGAAAAAGTGCTTTATCACTTTTATTTTCGGGTTTGATATTCGTATTAAGGTTTAGCTAAATTCGATTTTGTATCGAAATGTTTAATATTAGGAGATAAAATATTCTCTAACAAAGGAGAGTACATAAGGGTTCAACCCGTAAAAATTAAGAGATAAGTACTTATCAATCATTACAATCTTTGTTGTTAAATGCTTTGGCATTTCTAAGTTGCCATCATACTTATAGTAAAAAAAAAATCTTGGAGCATTAGCATTAAAGGAAATTAAAATCATCTAATCTTCTCAATCCAAAAAAATTAAATTCTATTCTTGAATATAATTTTCAAATGACCAAATTTATTCATATCTGATTTCATCCAAATATTTCGTAGGACCAAAACTGGATTCTTATTCTTGAGATGAAGAAATAACAGTTTAATAAATTAATTTTTATAATAGTTTGTATTTTTTTGTTATAATATGTTACATTTAGTACAAAAAAAAGGTAGTGCGAAATAAAATAATTACTTTTTAAGGATTAGTGAGCCACGACACTTTTGGATCCTCAAACAAAATGTCATGATCTTTTGGCCTTTTTCATGAAAAGACCAAGAAATTGCAATGTTTAATGATGAATATCTTATCACTAAATAGAAGCAAAAAAGAATCATATCAATATACTTAAGAAAATTAATTTTAGCAATTTAGAATACAAGGAAGAGTACAAGACCAGGCCCCTACCCATTCCTTCCCTTATTAATAAGTGGGAATTGAATTAGTAGATGAGTGAGTGTGCAACTTTTGGGGAGCAAATAAGGATGGGACCCTAATTTCACCCCACGAAAAAATTAATACTATGGTATCCAAGAAATCATATTCTCTTTCATTCTTTCCTATACTTCTTTTCTCACTACCATGCGCAATTTTGAAGGAAGTCTTGTGTTTAAACCGTGAAAATAATCTATTGCTGAAATGTAAAGTAAGGTTGCATACAATAAATTCTTGTGGTTCGATCATTTCCCGGACTTCGCACATAGCGAGAGCTTAGTGCACCGAACTACCTTTTTTTTGTGTTGACATGCTTATAATAGGTAATAATCTCTCACAAGAAAAATATGCGGAGTCAGGATTTAAGCGTTATGAGTTCTAAATTTTAGGACAATGACATTAAGTTTTAGTAACTGATTCTGAATTTAATATATATATATATATATGATGAATTTGTTAATACTATTACAGAATTTGGACTAAAACTATTGAATTGGGACGAACGCATGCGTCGGCTTCTAGCCCCGCCCCTGGACAGTAGATATGAATCTTTCAACAAGGTAATTCACTGCTTGGAAAATTAAGTTTTTCGTTGGAAATAGAACTTAAATCTAACAATAATAACAAAATCATCTGCATAAAGAGAGAAGCTTAACCTGTAATAAAAAGAGTAGAATCATTCTACTATGAAGAAGAATAAAATTTTAACTTTTGATAATAATTATTTTTCACTCTTTTCTGCCCTTTTCCAGTGAATGCAGTGTAGTGCAGTGTAGTGTAATGTAATGTAGTGTAGTGTAATGTAGTGTAGTGTAGTGTAGTGCAGTGATCATTCAAATGATGAGTGGCAACAAAAAATCAAAAGGGTAGAACGAAAAGGAAAAGAAAGAATGACAGTGACAGCAAAAAGGGAAGAAGAAAATAGGAAAAAAAGTTTTTTAAAAAAAATATAAACAATAAGTACTTTTTGCATCAATACATATTACTAGATACACTTGCTAAAAAAAGAAATAAATACGATTGATAATCTATATTTCTTCATTTTTTGAAAATAACCTCTCTTTGCTTTTGGACATTTTTTATTTTTGTTTTCCTTTTTTCGATTTTCTTTTTCCTTTTAACACATTAGCAAATACTAGTAGTTTTTTTTTTTTACATCACTAATGTATGCTAGACACACTTGGTAATATTTTTTTCGTTAAGGTTAACTAACATTTCACTTTCAGGTGACTTTTAACAATTTTAGCAAGTATTCTATTTTATTTATAGTATTATAAATCTCACTTCTTTTATGAAAGATTGTCTATAAATATCTTTTTTTGATCTGATAGTACAAATAAAAGTTTTTTATGCACGGTGTTGGACTGTTTCTTCTCAAAATAAAATCTCTTCGTTTCTGGACTGTTTCTTTTTTTTCTTTTTCGTTTTCTGACACCTCTCTTTCTCTCTCTCTCTCTCACACACACACACACAAAGAGTCAGAGAGAGACTGATAGGCACGCGCGCACAAGCACAAGGCAAGGACAAATAGAGCATTTGGATTGTGATTCTACTGCAGATGACTTAGCATATAATGGGCTTATTCAATTGAGCAAACTATTTTCTTGGTTGAGTTTGGAGGTGGAGGGGTGGACTTGTTTTACAAGTCTTTAGGGCATCAAAATATCTTTTTTTTCTGGGGATTTTTCAGTGAACTCACTCCATTGTTGCTGACAGGTCAGGTTTCTTTTCAATTTGATTGTAAAGTTTCAATCTTTATTGGTTTTCTTGATATGGATTTTGCTTAATTCTATCACTTAAAATTAACTTGACCCCTCTTGCTCAATATTGACTTTCTTGAACTGTGTGGACTTGTTTTATCTTTTATGTGTGCAAGAGATGCTCTTTTCTGTATTTATTATTCTGTGCTAGCTTTAGTTATTGTGTTACATACTGAGGTGAGAACAAATAAAGGGTGCATTTTGACCCATTGCTTACAAAGTTGCTTCTTGGTTTCTGATTTTTTTATCTTGAAATGCACAAGTTGTTTTTCTTTTAGTTGGTTTTGGAATATTCTTAGCATTTTTTCTCTTTCTGTTCTTGCTAATGTTTGTTCATGTTAATGTAAATTCCAGGTGCAGTATATTGATTGCTTTGATTTGTACAATGTTATAAGGTGCCTCGGTATGGATTTGGTAAGGTTAATTATGTTATTATGCTACTATTTTTATCGTGTTTTTTGCTTAGTCGAATCAATGGAACTAGTACTTCATATAGAACTTTTCCTTTCAAGGTTGAATCTTAGGGGGAGCTTTTGCAGCTAAGCAGATGTTTTAATGAATTATCAGACAGGAAAGTTAAAAAGATGGATAGACTGGATTTGAGATTCAATCACTCTGGATCCGAGAAATCAGAGGAGTCAGCCCTGGATTTGGAGAGGAACTGTTGTAACCATATAAACCTGCCTTTGTCAAGTCCACCACCACTGCAAGCCTTTCCATCAGGTTGTCAGCTCTCTGAGAGCAATGCTGCCTACTTCTCATGGCCTAGCCACTTGGATGCAGCTGAGAACCGGGCCAATTACTTTGGTAACCTTCAGAAGGGGGTTCTACCTGAAACCCTAGGGCGGCTTCCCACGGGACAGCAAGCCACGACATTGCTTGAAGTTATGACCATTAGGGCATTCCATAGCAAAAACTTGCGCCGCTTTAGTCTTGGTACAGCAATCGGATTTCGTATCCGGCGAGGTGCTTTGACTGACATACCAGCTATTCTTGTCTTTGTTGCCAGAAAAGTTCACAGGCAATGGCTCAGCCTTGTCCAATGTCTACCAGCTTTTCTCGAGGTTTAATCTTGTTGGAACCCCTGTACTTGCATTTGGTAGTTTTAATGTAATAATTATATTGCTTAGGTGGCACTCATGAATTAAGGTTTCCTATCATTTTTTCTCATTATCTGTCCTTGTTCTTCATTAAGAACATGGTTAAATAGTAAAAGAATTTCACCTAACAGTTAAAATTCCTGCACCTCAATGTGGAGAAGATCTGCAGATTCATTAACTTTTTTTGTTCTTTTGATAATGATGGTGTCAGGGCCAACTTTGATTCATTGACCTTTTCAGATGTCTAACTGTCCTGCCAATACTTTTGGGCTTGATGAATCTTTTGTAATTGGGCAGGGACCTGGTGGTGTTTGGTGTGATGTTGATGTTGTGGAGTTCTCATACTTCGGTGCACCGGCAGCAACTCCAAAGGAACAGTTATATACTGAACTTGTTGATGGTTTGCGAGGAAGTGATCCATGCATTGGTTCTGGTTCCCAGGTAATTGACTATTCTTGGTTATGAAAAACTGTATATATATATTGATAAATGAGAATGTCCTTACATTACTATGCATCAAGATGGTGTCAAAAAATTACAAGTGCTTAGCACTGATCTCCCAACAATAACAACAATAACAACCCAGTAAAATCCCACAAGTGGGGTCTGGGGAGGGTATAGTGTACGCAAAGGTTGTTTCCGATAGACCCTCGGCTCAAGAAGACGAAAAAGACAATATATCAGTATCATTAATAGAAACCATAGAAATAATAAAATCATAAGTACCAGAAAATAGATGAAAAGCAATAACAATAACACGTAAGTAAGGCTCGGTACTATGAAAAGTGGAAGAATAGTATGGACACAACAATAACCACTAGCAGTCTAGGACCCAACCCTATCAGACTAGCCTCTCACCCGGTACGAAGTAGAAAGGTGCTCCATTACCTCCTAACTTACAACCCTAATGCTCGACCTCCACACCTTCCTATCAAGGGCCATGTCCTAGGAAATCTGAAGCCACCCCATGTCTTGCCTGATCACCTCTCCCCACTACTTTTTGGACCGCCCTCTACCTCTTCTCATACTCGCCAAAGCCAACCGCTCACATCTCCTTACTGGGGCATTCAGGCTTCTCCTCCGCACGTGCCCGAACCATCTGAGCCGCATCTTGTCATCCATCGGAGCCACGCGCACCTTCTCCTGAATATCTTCATTCCTAATCTCATCCATCCTAGTGTGCCCGCACATTAACTTCAACATCCTCATTTCTGCTACTTTCATCTTCTGGATATGTGAGTTCTTAACCGGCCAAGAGTCCTATACAACATGGTTGGTCTAACCACCACTCTATAGAACTTACCTTTGAGCATCAGTGGCACTTTCTTGTCACACAGGACTTCAGATGTTAACCTCCATTTCATCCACCCCACCCCTATACGGTGCGCGACATCCTCGTCGTTTTCCCCATCCCCTGGATAACAGAGCCCAAGGTACTTGGAACTGCTTCTCTTGGGGATGACCTGTGATTCAAGCCTCACGTCCATGCCTGCTTCCCTCGACTCGGCGCTGAACTTGCACCCCAGGTATTCTGTCTTAGTCCTTCTCAACTTGAAACCCTTAGACTCAAAGGCCTGTCTCCAAACCTTCAGCCTCTCGTTAATGTCGCCTCGCGTCTCATCAATCAGAACCTAGCACTGATCTCCACAAAGGGAAAATTATGAGTTGCCGGGCCGAGGGTCTTGAACTCCTGGGAAATGCAATTCAGCCTTACAATTCAAGTTGTCGACAACTTCTAATTAAATAAGATTTCATATACATCCTTATTTTGTTTTTTCTTTCATTAAGGAAGTAAAAAGGGAAAAAAATCTAGCAACTACACGTTCAGCAGGTAACTGTTTATATGTACGAGTATACCTTATGTAAAACCAGTTTCCATTTTTTCAAAAAAAGAAAGCACTGAGCTTCCAGAAAACCTACCCAACTACCTTGGGGACGTTTTCTTTACACCAAAAGTGTGAAGGTGAAATATTAGACTCTTAATCCTCTATATTGATTTCCCTTATTGTAGTGTAAACTGATGTCCCAGACCCCACCTGTTGGGATCAAACTGGGTTTGTTTGTTGTTGTTGTAGTGTAAACTGTTGTAAATGAGCAGATGCAATTTTCACAATGCATCTTCTTGATGCTTTTGAATAGTCCCATTACTTCGTCCAAAAAAAAAACCTCTATGTTGATTTCTCAACTTCATCAAATATTCATATGTTTCCTATTCGCCTAGTTCGTCCAAAGAATGCATAAGCAGACTAGTCGCCAGAACTTCCTCATTTGTTTCCCTATTTTTTCCAATCTCCATGTTACTATGGTCTCCTCCGCTGATTTTGGCGAGAAGTAAGAACTCAAGGAATACACTGAACTCTATAGCTACTGCAAATGTGCAACAAAGGAGCAGATGATTCATGTCCCTCCTGTTCCTTTTGCACATACAACACCAATTCACCTTTAGACAGCCGTTTCTCTTCAAGTTATGTGCTGTTAGAGTAGCATCCCTTTTTTTTTCTTGGTAACGTGTGCCGCATGGTAACATCCCGTGCGACACACCTTACCAAGAAAGCTACTTTTGGGAGCCTTATTCCACAAATACACTCCTATAAAGTTTCCTATCTTACTTGTATCCAGACATTTGTAATATGATCTCATGGAAAAACATTCCACTGCCGGTCCTATCCACAACGTCCTGTCACTGCCCTTTACAATGTCAACGTTGTAAACCTTCTGAAGGTCTCCACCTTATCCCATTTCCGAGTTTGGATATTTTTCCAAGGATATGTCCGTGGTCTATCCTTATGCATCCCTTCATTGTTGGTTATGATGCATTTTTTCTTTTATCTAAGCCTTTTATCCCATTGTGGTGGACTTGATTCCTGCTACACCCATTAGAGTAAAATGATATTGCTAGGTGTGCTAGTCTGATAATGAGAACGTGGTAGACATATTGTCGTATCACTAATGACTAATCTAGTGAGAATTCCTTATTGGCCTTTTTTTTTTCATTCTCAAAAAAAGGACGAAGAAAAAAAAAACGAGAAAGTAAATTATGAGAGTTGGTATATGCATAACTCAGAAAAGCTAGGCTTTCATTTGGATATTTTTGATGCAAAAAGAAAATAAACTTATTGATTTCATGATTTATGTAAATGATTGGTCTCAAAAACCAATCATGGTTTTATAAATATAAGGTGAACTTGTGCATTAGCCATGGGAAATTTTCTTGCTAATCTTAGACAAACTCGTGATTTATGATCGGCTCAGGATCATTGGATCCTTTTCTATCACATGGGGAGTGTTGTAGCACAAAATGTCGTTACAAGTAATAGCTCCAATAGATCCTATATTTATCAACATGAAGAAACTAAGTAACGGAGGGGATTGATCTATTCTGTTAACGTGAAATCCGTCAATGACATATAACTAAGTGAAATCACATCTCTGAAAGTGTAAGTATCGTATCAAGGGCATCAATCACAGGATATCCTTGTGTCTATAGTTCAGGAATATACTATTTGTATCGACAAACTGGTGCTCCATACAATTACTCTACCAATATAACACATACAATATGATTCTTCCAAAACCTTCATGAACTGTGAGTATCAATGGCTGCAACACCAACGGTTGGACTTTTGAGTCAATCTATATGACAGTGTTATCAAAGGCGCGCTTAAGTCCTGAAGCGAGGCTCAAAACATGTTGAGCGCTTCGCCTCGCTTAGCGCGCGCTTCAGTGTTGTTATCACGGCCCTAAGGCATACTTTTCCTTGCCAACGAGCATAATCCTAAAGAAGCAGACACTAAACAATTGATATTTCACTTTATTGTAAATATTCTTCAATTGCTTTGTCCATATATTTAGGTTTCATGCTTATAGATATTAGTCTTGGACTACACATGCATATTTGTAGTTTTTCTCCATTTGTGCCTTTCTTCATTAAAGCCCGCGCTTTATTTGCGCTTAAAGCCCTAACAGACCTTAGAGCTTTTTTGCGCTTTTCGCCTTTGATAGAACTGCTATCTGATCCGTATTTTCGTCTCTTTCTTCGGGCACTACCTACATAGGAGAGCACCAGCTACCATAAATTTCTAGATTTCTCTATAGTCTATCCAGTATCCATGACCTTACAGCACTATCTTAAGACTGCTCTGACACCTCAATTTTTTTAAACGTCAAGTGCCCCTGCAACATCATCTCCCCCTTCTTTAGGTGGGCACAATCTCCTCATCCGGTGGTTTAACAGACTTATAATCTGTATAGGACTCGACTATCCTGTAATCATCAAATTTCAAAACGTTAAAAAGTGGTTTCCTAATGAGCAATATACAAATATTTACATAATAGAGAGATTGTCCAAATGAGTTTTATCAAATTGAGATATTAAGTAAAGTAGGCAAATATTATTTATTCTATGCTCGACCTTTGAGGAACTATTTTTTCGAGTTTTCCATGTCAATCAGAACGAGAACCCTGTTTTTTCCACCTCTTCGTTTGTTTGTTTGTTTGTTTTTTGTCCTTTTCTTATACAATTGGAAGCATATTTAGAAGACTCTTCTGGTTACCTTGTTTCTAAGGGACAGCATTGATACAAGATAGAAGATCTTTTAATTCATGAATTCAGACATTCATGTGTATTTGGTTATTATCTAAATGTTTTGAGATAATTTCATTCTATCTTCATTAAGAAGAGTTATCTTTGTCGAATCAAGATTTTTTTTTGATAAGGTGGTTGAATCAAGAATTATGTGTATTTAAATTCCCGACGCAACATGAATTAAAGGCGTAGAACTATTCTAGAGTGAGAATCTCCTCCTTTCTAGAATGCCAACTAGATTTCAAGAAATCAAATCTCTTCAAATGACTAGAAGATGAAGAGCTTTAAATCGTATAAGGACATAGCACCTTGGCTCTCCTTCACGCCATATGTGATTTTCTGGAGTAGCATAGTAGAGAACTAAAGGATGTTCAATCTGGGTAGTGGAGGAGCGGAAAAGAGGAAGGAGTTCCTCAACACTTGTTTGGTGCGACATTTCAACTGCCAAACAAGGTCGATGGGAGTAATCACCAACTTGGCTATGAGAGCTTTGAGGGTAATGGTGGAAGGTGGCCTAATTTGGCAATGCTCTGCGCTGTTTTGTTTTGGTCAAAAGGAAGCTAGTCGTGTGCTCAAGAATGTCAGTTTTATATAGTTAACACCTATTCAATGCTTAACTGATTGTCATTTAAAGCTGGTTGCTGCACTATGAGAAGAAATACAATATATTGGTGGTGAGTCTGGTGGGATCGCCAATTCATCCATGGTGTCTTACTATGTTTTGACAAATAGGCAATGCTTTAGAGGCTACTTGGATATTGATCTGCTTTTCTGATTGAAGCTGGGCATTATTCTTATTCCTTACTGGGACTTTACTGCAGAAAGGAATTGAACTCATAACAAATCCTAGAGATGGAACACAGAAATAAACAAAAAGGTGGGAGACATAAACCATGGCCGATGCAATAGATGAAGAACAATAGCACCGATGATAACGTTGACTTCAACTGTTCATTCACCTAGGGTGGTAAAGATGAAGACCAATTTGACTTACCTTTCACATATATCAAGTTGGCCTATAATTGGGTCAATTCCGAGGACTTTTTTCCACCTTCCAACGGGTTAATAACAAAAAATATGGTCAAACACCAGGAGAAAAAGGGGAAAATTTTGAAAGAATATGAGCCAGCCCATTCTGCTGAAGTAGGGAAGAAATAGTGCAGCCCAGACAAAAAGTATATTTTTTTTTTGAAAATGGTAACATTTCAAAAAAAATATATTTTTATTTGAATTCAAGCATCTCTACTCCGCATTTCTCGCCTCTGAATATGACTTTAATCACTTTTCTCATTGGCATGGCTTTCATAATGGACATCTAAGACTAAGAGACAAAGAGTTACTGCTCTTCGAATTAAGATTGTTAACTATCAAGAGGCTTTCAGGACTAACATACTGTCATTGCAGATTCAATCTTCATTACTCCCCTGTCCCATTTTATGTGACATGCTTTCCATTGTAGTATGTCCCAAAAAGAATGACATCTTTCTATTTTTGGAAATTATCTAATGTTATCATCCTTTTTACCCTTAATGAAATAGACTTGTTGGGACCCACTTAGTATAAAAGTTCATTCTTTTATGAGGAAAGAAAAAATAAAAAGACATGTGGAGCTCTCACCACCACTCATTTAAAATGGTAATTTTGGTACTTTGCATATATTTGCCTTACACGCCAAAGGTTTTTTTTTATTTAAAAATTTCTCAAACTTAATTGCCCAGTCAAAAAACATTTAGGCATTTATTCTTTTCTGTGTTCATTTTGGGTAACTAATGGAACATTGATAGTATTTATTGGCCCGTTGGATCATATGGTTTAATCATAATTGGTGAATTGTGTTTACAACCTCATTTAAAAGTTTGAAATATTTAAAAGAGACACTTCTATTTATTCACTTGTTTCTATAACATGTCTCTTCGCTGCTAACCTATTTCTATTTCTTGGACCTATCATGTGAAATATTTTCTTCATGGTGGCAGGGGGATTTGAATGTAGGATCTCTATCTGTTCTTTTATATTTTAGTCTTAGACATAATAATAAAAAGATAATTATGCAATGTGGACGAATGGTTAAATGGTTTACCGGTTGATTGATCTAAGATGGATTGCTTTTCTAGCCCCACCAATGTATGCTATTTATGTACTTCTAATCCTCTTTTCCTTGCATATCTAATCCTAGTCATTTTTGTGATTTAGAGACAAAAATTGGATTTGATGTCAGCCTACTGTGAAAGTGATTAATTTGACTTTAAAATATTCTTGACGTTTGCAATTTCCTCCCTTACGCTTAAATAACTTTTTAACTTGAAAAATACTAATATGCCTGTGCTTTCTTTTGTCAGACTCAGTATTACAGCACTAAATCTTGTACTTTCTTTGTCCTATTTTTTCCCTGTTTAGAATGGACCTAAATTTTATTAAGTGAGTTAAAATTGCAAGTAATTTGAAGAGAATGGGCCCTCGAACTGGTAACAGAGGTACTTTTATTGATTTAGAGATTTCATAAACTTAACAGTGGGGCCAGTGTAACTTCTGAAGTTAGTTATAATATTTAAAAGTTAACCCATCGTTAAGGAAAAAAATTCTCTTTAAGAATGTTGATACCAAGCCCTCGTTGAACAACCCAAAAAGGAAACTAAGATAGATGGAATAGTTACCTTTCTTGATCATGCAGATTTATTGTCTTAATTGATTTGGCTTCACATAACATTGTATAGTAAAGCAACCTTTTCTCTTTCATCTGTCCTAGGTTGCTAGTCAGGAAACATATGGAACCTTGGGCGCAATTGTTAAAAGTCGGACTGGAAACAGGCAGGTCGGTTTCCTTACAAATCGCCATGTTGCAGTTGACTTGGATTTTCCAAGTCAGAAAATGTTTCATCCCCTGCCACCAAGCCTGGGGCCTGGGGTGTATTTAGGTGCTGTGGAGAGGGCTACATCCTTCATAACTGATGATCTTTGGTATGACATATTTGCTGGTACAAACCCAGGTAATGTGAAAAATGTCAGTTTGTTGTATTGTTTACTTTGAGAATAATAGTAGCGTTTTGAATTGGGTCCTGACACCCATGTGTTCTCATTGTGAATATTGCAGAAACATTTGTTCGAGCTGATGGAGCATTTATTCCATTTGCAGAAGATTTCGACATGTTGAATGTAACGACATCTGTGAAAGGAATAGGAGAGATAGGTGATGTCAATAAAATAGACCTACAGTCTCCTGTTTGTAGCGTCATTGGTAGGCAAGTGGTGAAAGTTGGAAGGAGCTCCGGTCTAACTACTGGGAACATTATGGCCTATGCCCTGGAGTATAATGATGAAAAAGGAATTTGTTTCTTTACAGATTTTCTAGTTGTTGGTGAGAACCAGCAGACTTTTGATCTTGAAGGTGACAGTGGTAGCCTCATTCTCTTGACTAGTCCAAATGGGGAGAAGCCACGACCTATTGGAATAATTTGGGGTGGGACTGCTAATCGAGGTCGTTTAAAATTGAAAGTTGGCCAACCTCCAGAGAATTGGACTAGTGGGGTTGACTTGGGGCGTCTCCTTGATCTTCTTGAACTCGACCTCATTACATCCAATGAGAGTCTTCGAGGTTGGTATTTCTCAGAATCTTGGATTTCTAAATTTTTGCCTTCAAATTTCCTTCTGTGTCATTTTTATTATTTCTTCTCTATAGTCTCTGCATATCTATTCACTTTCTCTAAATTAGCTGCACTGCAAGAGCAAAGAAATGCATCAGCTGCGGGTATTTTTGGTTCTGCTGTTGGAGAGTCGTCACCAGCTGAGCGGATACAATTGAAAGATAATACTGAAGAGATCTTTGAGCCAATTAATTTAAACATCCGACAAGATCCTGTTGATGATGAGTCCGACCAAGGAATAACTCCACTACTTGGGCATCAAGAGTTTCACGTCCGGGCTGGAAATAAAGTAACTCCTAGAGTTGAGCATCAGTTTATCCCAGGTGTCTCAGGTACTTCGCTAGTATGCCAGAAGATTCAACATGGCAACGGGGAATTGAAGAGACTCTCGGTGATAGGTGGGTCGGATGAAGAGATGTATGTTTCTTTGCAGTTAGGGGAGCGTGAACAAAAGAGAAGGAAACAGTCTTGAGTCTCAGTTCGCCATGGGCAGCCAAAAATAAAGATGAATTGCGTCATTTTATATACTTCGTTTGTTTTGGGGAGGCTCAGTTCCAAGTTTATATTGGTAGTGCCAACGCACTGAATTGTGCCTACTTCGAAGATTTTGAGCTCCTAGGAGAAACTTAAGCCTCCCCCTGAATATGAGTATTATTCTTTTTCACTTTTAATTCATGAAGCTACATCAATAGGTTAGATATTAAGCTGTACAATATGTAAGAAATGTGTTTAGAAGAGAACTGCATCTATTTTGTATCTGGTTGTATCATTTCTGTGAAGCTGTCATACAAAATCTATGAAGTGGAGGAAGCCCCAGAACTGTTCTATGATGAACTGCCATCGTAGTTTAGCCATTTGTACCCATCTCTTTTGCTCGCAAGAAAGATCAGAGAATGTGCAACTTTCCAGGGAAGTAATACAAAAAAGGTATTTGAGAAACTGCATTTATTCAGCAGAAACTGTATATGAATCTCTGCTTCTATATTCAACAAAAATATTACTATTATTTTTGAGTTTACAATGCTCATTCGAGAAGGCCCTTGTTTGCGTCGGTTTGGATTATACTCCAAATTCATGTGTAAGTTCCTTCTTTAAAGATCACTAGTATCTGTACTCGCGCGGAGAATATTAAATATAATTTTTTTATAAGAAAATATTACTTAAAAAATACGGTAGACAGAGAAGAGCATGTAAATGCTATTATTTTATGAGCATGTAAATTCATTGGATATTCATACATTCAAGTCATAAGGAAACCTATGTATCCATTAAAAAATAGCTAGTGAGGAAAGCATTCGTAAGGAAATGCAATCTTGGTTGATTGGCCATATTCTGATTCTTAGACAAATGTATTAGTACCATTTGAAAAAGGCTATTTCTACTACACAATATGTTGGTACAAATTAACAAAGTTCCTCTTAAAGGCACAAAACAAAATCTTCCTTTGATCCGTTCAAACCAGTCAAGCATTGATGCAATATACCTTTGAATATCAGCCACTGAAAACAGAATAAGCTCTTGGTTAACAAATTTAGTGCATGAAATGTACTTTTCTTTCTGGTCTAGACAGGCTGCAAAGTATAAACAATAAAAAAGTATGAGTCAAAGTAGGAAATTTTTGATGTATGTTAATCAAACTAAAATAAAAGTATTAATGGTCCCAATCTCAAGTTGTCTAAGCCAATTCTTCTTTGCTTATATCTTCTTCTGAAACCAAGTTCTTTCTAAAGATGTTCAAAGTACTCATTTTCTTATTTTCAAGTACTTGTTCCCAACCCCTATCAAAGCAGTAAAGAGACTAATTAGTAGAAAGTCAAGTTTGATGGTTTTATAAAATGTTTGATGTAAAACCTTGTAGTACTTAATGGACCAACTACTTTAATTGGCACCCGAATTCTATTTTCATGACTCATACCCAGACATGGTATAAAATGACAGTATTTTCACACTTGTGTAATTAGTATCAAAACGCCTTATAGTAACTGGTCAAACCATGAAATAATTATTTAGCTATAGAAGATAGAGATTATAGATAGGGATTTGAATTTAAAGATAAAAACATGTCCTCGGATGAATTAGAATTGATAAGTTTTGTTATACATAATAGAAATAATACAATCAAATATAGATTAGACGAAGACTTCAGTCTAATCCAATCTGTTAGAAGTAGTTATTTAAATTAAAGCAAAACACTTTCACATATCTTACAAATAATTTATCTTTTTATTTAAATTTAAAGTTTTCTTTTGTTATTTAAATTCAAATTTATATTAGAATTTTTATTAACTTTTTCTAAGGTTTAAAAGTACTCCATAATGCATGAAATTTTTTTAAAGAGAAAAGTAAAATCATAGATTCATAATCTACAAAAAAGAATTTATGGAGTAACCAGTGTACATCATGTTTAGTTAAACTTAAAGCGTCAATATTGAGCATTTTTACAAATTATATTATTGTACCTTTTTAGATTGTGAATTAACATTTATTATTGTGACGTACTTGCATATACTGTCAAAACTCTCTCTCTTAGTTTTCTTTAATTATTTATTTTCTTTTTTTATACTAAGGAATTACTCAATTAATCAGTATTGTGAAGGAATGCAGAAATACCCGTTGTTGGTATCAGATAAATCATGATTAAAAAAAGGTGTCAGAATAAAAGACTCCCAGAATCAGTAGAAATATTCCATACATGAATGTGTTTTTCAAGGAAAGTAAGAAATCTTAAGTTAATCAAGTAAAGAAATAACAAACAAAGATCAATTATTAGTTAAGATAAATGCATTATGCATCATTTCTATCCTTAACCAGTATAATAGCATATATGAAATTAAATAAATATTAAAATATCAAATTGGATTCTCATAATATATAGACGTCAATTAACTTAATCTACAAAGAGAACATATAGTTTTCAAGCCTTCCATCAGCTTCCTTCCCTCCCATGGAAAACAAACGCCATCATTCCACAGAATATTTGGAAAGAAGATCTTTAAGAACCTATATAACAGAATCCTTAAAAAAATTAAAACATCTACCACAACTGCTCAATAATCATCTAGCATATTGTTAAGTTAAAACTTTGCCATTTATAGGCATAAGTGTAATACTGTAAAATTCAATTTACCTTTCAAAATGTTTATGAGCATAATATTGGAATAGTTTTCTCCAGTATGTTACTCTACAGAAAGAAACAAAGAAGAAGAAATAGAGGAAAGCAGAAAAGAAGAAAGTGAAAAGAGAAGGAACTAATCTAACAAAAGAAAAAGACATAAAAACGATGATTATTTCAATGACAAAACATTATTTACAATTCCATATTTGATACTCATCTCCTTCATATAACCATGACCAAACAAAAGAAGAAAATAAGTAAGGAAAAAAAAAAGGAAAAACCATAAGAAATGTACTGAATTGCCGAAGATTTTTACTGTCTTTACAGTTACTATAAAGACAAAATAAAAGCACAAATTATAAGCAGTAGGGAATAAGAAGTTTATGCGAAAGAACAATTATGATGCAAACGTGAAAAATTAATATAATTATAGAAGCCTCAAGATGAAAAGGTGAGAAAAGAAAAGCTTTCTACCTTCGGATCGACTTCACTGGTAAACTACTTCTCCTTTGTTGATTTTTTCTCTACCTTGAGTGCCATTGTAGTTGAAACTTGTGGCGTTTGGAATTGAAAACATATGCGTTTGGTTGAAACAACAGGTGAAAACGTGAAGGCTTTGGCCTGAAACAGTACTTAAAGAAGATTGTAACCGTTACCTTGTATATCTCCTTAATCCTTATTATTAGGAGTTGTAACTGTAATTAAAGTGAAACGTAAAGGCTTTGGCTTGAAACAGTACTTAAAGAAGATTGTAACTGTTGTCTTGTCTATCTCCTTATTATTAGAAGTTGTAACTCTAATTAAACGTGAACTTTTAAGATTTAATAATAATAATAACTGAATTCGTAGGTTGAATGTTTTTTTGCCTATTTTCTAGTTTTAATTAATTTTAAATTTCAATTTTATTGGAAATGTGTCCCAAAAGATAACACTTGTTGAATTGTGATTATGCCATTTGGCATCATTATATTCTTTTGCTTCTCCTTTTTATATATAGATAGATTATTTTGATAAAGCATAGCAACTTTCAGTGGCTACATGGCTTTGGCACAGAGGAATGCCCCTGTAAAATGTTTGCACTGTTCAGTTGGTAAGTGGAATTTTTTATTTTTTATTTAATCAAAATCATTAATCACTTAGCTATTGGATAGCGCTACGCGTTGATGAAATCTTTTAGTTTAAAGACTAATACGTACTATTAAGACTATTAAGAATTAGTTGGAGCCAACTAATAGCCTCTTTGGCAGCTTATTTTGAAACAGTGTTTTTCAAAAAAGTATTTTTAGAGAGAAGCACTTTGAAATGACTAATCAATTTGAAAAGCACTTTTAAGATTTGGCCAAGCTTCTCAAAAAGTGCTTTAAATATTAATGATGAATAAAGACATAAAAAGATTTACTTAATAGTTAATATTATATAAATAAATAAATAATCTCAAATATTTATTATTAAAGATAATAATTAAGTTTTTTCTTTTTATTTAAGTAAAATATGAAAATAAAATTAGAATGTACTTTAATTCTTTCAAGATGATTTAAATAAATCAAAACATTATTGAACAAATATAAAAATATTCATCCCAATAGTCACTGTATATTAGAAATTTATTCTAAAATAAGAAGAAAGATTTATACATTAGGAGAGTTCAATAATATAATCTCTAATTCTAAGTATTAAGTTTAAATAAGCAATGTTATTTTGATATATATTATATTTTGCTAAGGGTATTTTTGATAAGAAGAAAAGTCAAAATTGCTTCTGCTTCTTGGGCACTTTTGGCCATGGGAGAAACTTGACAAAAAGAGCCTGTTTGACCAAGCTGCCAAAATCTGTTTATTTTGAAAAATACTTTTTTTTTATAAGTACTTTTTCCAAAAGTATTTTTGAAAAAAAACACTTTGTGTTTAGCCAATACATTTAAGAAGTATTTTTTGTAACATTTGATAAACAAATTGTGTTTGGCCAATCTTTCTAAAAAGTGCTTTTGAGTGTCAAATTACCAAAAAGGATAATACAAAGGTTTTATAATTATTTTAAAGAGAAAAATAAACTTAAATATTTATCGTAAGATACTTTAATTATTTTTTATTTTATTTAATTAACATATGAAACATAATGTAAACATACATATTAAAGATTTAAATCAATTTTACATATATAGTTATGCCAAAGCATAAAATATTATCTTGTATAATTACTTATTGTTACATGATGATTTGAATAATCAAAATACATCATTCAGTATAAATTACAAGTCTATTCCACAAATTACTATATATTGATAATCCACCATGAAATAATAAACAAAGTCACTCGCATATGATAACATTTCTCAATAATTTTATCTCTAATTTTATGGCACACGCACAACGCCTCCATATTAGTAGAAATCTTGCATTTCTAAAGGAATACGAGAAGGCTCATATCCTTCCTCAATATCTGCAGTAATGTCTTTATTAGCATAATAGCTGAATTTTTTATCGGTAGAAGAATATTGTCGGATGAAATTATGTATAGCCATGGTAGTTGTAACTAGATGATTCTGAGTGTCAAACTTGAAAGATGGCATTTAAGCATAAAATAGAAATATAATTATATATATAAATTGTTTTCGTAAAAACAATTAGTTAAGTAATGTTTAATTCAAATTCAAAAAGAGTACCTAATTATTAACAATACATAATGTATAATTTTATTTTTAAAAATTTAAATTCAAAAATAAATTAATTATTACCTAACCTAACTAACTTTATACTAAATTACCAAATGGCCTATTGTGAAGCTGTCACTTGACTTAATGTGGATATTTTTTCTTTTTATTATAATAATAATATAGATAGATTATGCAATGCTATTGTAAATTTATACTTATTTGTGGGTAATTTTCACAAATTATATTTGATAAATATTTTAAAGATTTAGGAACTAATAACATATAACAGAAGAAATTATAAATGATTATATGTAGGAATAATTGATAATCCAAATAAGGATGTAGATAATTTGCTTTAGTATGAAAAAGGAAGAAAATAAATTGAAAAGTTACAAGACATTACACAAACAAAAAATCAAAAACAAGAAAAGTCAATAAAGAATTTGAAAAGTTACAATATGATTCATGTATATGATATCTTTAATTTTAAAAGAATGGTAAAAACTAGAAACAAAAATGAAAAGAAAAAACTTAAATCAGTGAGGGATAATTTGGACAATATAAATTTATGGTGAGGATAATTTTGTTGTTAATAAATTAATTTTCTGCTTCTGCTTTTTCTTCTTTGAAGAAGCTAGAATTTTCTGTTTCTTCCCAAAAACAGAAAAATTGCTTCTGTTGCTGGCCAAATGTACTTCTCCATCTTGGCCAAACAACTTCAATTTTTTGAAAAGTACTTTTTTGAAGAAAAAAGTACTTTTGGCCTCCAAGATGCTTGGGGCTCTAAATAGGCTATAATATAGAGCACAGGTTGAGACACTTGCAAATGACAATATTCTTTCCCATAAATGAGGTACGTAATACGTTCTTTTGATAAAAGAATGGTTTTTATAATCATGTCAGACAATGATTCATGAAAAATATTTAATCACCACAGGCAAAGATTTATGATTCTAACAGAGTACCGACTGAGCCTATAACAATTTTTCCCATCTTCTTCCCTGCAAACACTGTCAAGGAAGACTAGTTAATTTGGGATCTGATACATAATGGTTCCTTTACCATCAAGTCAGCCTACACCTTCCTTAGCAGCAACAGTAAGACTCTGAAGAATGGGGAGGGGTAATTTCAGTTGGATATGGAAGTTAAAGGTACCCAATAAAATCAAAACTTTCATCTGGCTGCTTGCTCAAGAAAGACTTCCAACATAAGCTTTCCTGCACAGAATTGGGGTTAACTATAACCCTACATGTTGTTTCTGCTCCACAATTCCAGAAACAAGCAACCATATTTTCTTTGACTGTCCAAATGCCATTCAGTTCTGGCATGATCTAACCTCAAAAAACACTTATGAAAGCCAATAAATGAATCTAACCTTCACAGCCCAGCTCTGGCCCTATACATGGAATAAACTGAGGAAAATGCCTTTCAATAATACTATCTCCTAGGAGGCTATTCTTCCCTTTTGCTTTTGGCACATTTGATTAGCTAGGAATCATAACCTATTCAACAATAGGAAAGATCCCATCTCCACTATGAACACCATTGCTAAAACCACTGAATTCTACGCAATAGCAGGCACATGGAACATTAAAGATATAGTCCCTATCAATGTCAAGTGGAAGCCCCCCTAAGGGGGCACTACAAGCTAAATACTGATGGGGCAGCTAAAGGTAACCCAGGGGTAGGGGGAATTGGTGGGGGTTTTAGGACACCCAATGGTGATTGTATCCTCGGGTATTTGGAGAACATGCCACACACAACCAACACCCTTGCAGAAGTGACTGCATTGCTTAAAGGCCTTTAAATTGCAAAGCAGGAAGGCCTAACACCGCTGGAAGTAGCCAGACTCGTCAGAGGTAATAAAAATGTTAATCACACTTATGATTCCATTATTTGTGAATGCAGATTGTTGATCCAAAGGATGGCCAGAGTAGTTGTGAGGCACAGCTACAGGAAATAGAATAGGGTGGCGGATGCATCGGCAAAGCAAGGAGCAAAAACAAACTTCTTGGGAAGAAGAACAATGCTACCAGTTCCTCCAGTGTTTGCAAATGAATTATTTTGGGCAAACACCTTAGGAACTGAAGTAACTAGAAATATTTTGATTTGTAATATTGACTCTTTGGAATTATTATTAATATATATGCAATCCCCCATTACCAAAAAACAAATAAAAAATTCTCCCATCTTTAACTTGGGCCATCTTCATCTACTATATTTAGTTTTTACTTTGTACACTGAACTGCTTTTTCTTTTTTGCGATTGTTCCAAATTGAAATGCGAGAAGATAACACTATTCACTTTTTTATTCTATGATAACAGTAGTTTTGGCTGATTAATCTATATCATATCAGGACAAAGAATCAGAATATGCATGCTTTATGCAAATAATCGAGATTCATAATATTTCCACAGGCCGCAACCTCTTCACAAAGAGTTGAAAGAAGTCTTTAGCTGTATCTTGTTAGTCAGGAGGTGATGGCTTAATAAAAAACTTTACCTTTAAGACTGTTGCACTCGGCCACTCCTCATAGCCATAGTGCTCAATAACCATTAGTCGTTAAGGCTGCAGGGTAAATTTTGATCATACCTTGAAAAGCACAACAGTCCAAATGGACGAACAATTTCCATGATTTACAGCAAATCCAGAAAACTGACGAATCTAGCAAAGCAGCTTATTGGACTGAGTTTGAGTGATCAATACATACCCTTTAGATATACAGCTTACCATTAATCGAATCGCAGATGGTGTTGTACGAGCAAGAAACCAAGTCTCTTATTTGATTGATCCACAATATACATTACGGTTATTGGAATATGCACATATATACATATACATAGTTATGTTCAGTATTTCGTTGATTTTCATTTCTTGAGTTTAGGAATACAACTAGTTGGTATATACAGAAGGGATCGCCCAAGAATAGGCAGATATGTACGCAACAAAAGAACCCCTTTGAACTTTGAAGTGGTAAAAGAAGTTTCAAGCACTTGCAGAGACAGACATGGCATTTAACTCGACATGCTGCTTACCTTCACTCTTGGGGTGGATAATGACAGTGGCATGGGCTTCTTCCCATGTAGTTTTGTCACCTCCAACATGAGAAACAGATATAGAACCCACCTTAGGCTTTCCGCTAGTTGCATTCTTTTCGCCATCCTGGCTTTCTGAAACAATTTCCCACTCCTCTCTAAGAGAGGTTACATCCAAGCCTTTCTCATGGTGCCTTTCGAAATCAAATGCAGTGGGTAAGATAACATAATCGTTGATTGGATTGTAATAAGGATCATGATCTGCTCTTAACCAGTGCTTGACCACTCTAAACACATGGCGATCACATATGATTCCTCTGTGATCCCCAGGGACTCCAACCCTAGCTTCTGCATTAAGCCCATCAGCCTGAAAAAAAGATAGCACATTAAACAATATACCTTTGACCAGGGAATGTCAGGATCAGTTGGCAGTAAAAGCTTATAGAGTAAGCAGTCGTTTTTGGGGAACAAGATATCCCCGGATTACAATACGAGGATAAAATAGTGACCGAATTATTTAGTGGATATATTTTTATTGGTAGGTGTTTGGTTCATTGGACTAAAAATGGGAAATATGGGGTATAATATAAAACATGTGCTTGGTGTATACTAGGATAAGTTAGGATAAACTTTTATTTCCAATGTTATTCTTTGGATCTTTTAAAGGACTTTGGGGGACGAGCCTTGGAGAAGGGCATCTCTGTCATTGTAGTGTTTTGTCCCAGGATTAGTTAATCTCGGGATTATTATCCCACCCTCAATGTGGGATAGAATAATACCACAATTGTGGGATAAATGGATTCGAGAATACAACCAAACTCGGGATAAAATAACCCTGCATCTAATCCCGGGATTATTATCCCTTATCCCATCAACCAAATGACCCCTAAACGATCACATCTTCCATTAGTCTGCAGGTTAGGTTAGCTGAAAATATCCAATGGTCCCTGGAGGTACTTGGCTTTCAACAGAGCTCTTATTCAATGAGAACTTTGTTCAGATTCTAACATCAAAAAGCAGGAAACAAAAGGATACCAGGCAGAACAATGCAATGCCCAGCTCTCTCTCTCTCGCAGATCTAAGATGCTCAACTTTAAAGATGCAACTACGGAAAAGGATAGGATTTAGATATAAAACCATAAGCATTTATCCAAAAGCCAAAATCTCGTGCTAATGATCATCTTTAATAGCAATAGCAATTTAGCAAGCAAAAGATGACAAACGAGAAAAGTTTATATTACACAAAACCCTCTTAACACAATATGTTAAGAGTGCATGAAAGACCTTAGGGTAAAGAATCTGATATAATCAAATATATGCTTTATCCCTTCTTTCCTTCCTTTTTTTTCCCCTATTACATCCCAGGTCCAACCAGTAAATGTAACACTTTAAGTTCAGGGGAGGATCTGTGATGCCTTTAAACTTAAAAACAGTGCATACAAGTCTCACTAAAGTATTATCGAAGATCTCTCTGGCAATGAAAAGAAAATTATTCATATCACGACTACATGAGGAAAAATGTAGTGTGTATACCTTGGCAGATTCTGTTGGAACTGTACCATCTCCATCAACCGATATGTAGTTAGACTGTGAATATGCATAAAAAGATGCTAGTTAGTGAGAGCAGTGTGAAGATAAAAAAGGGGGAAAATGAAGCTACATAATTGGTATCCAGTCAGCCCAGTCCAAAAAAGTAACCAAAAAAAAAAAAAACAAAAAAAAAAAAAAAAACATAAATGGGGTCTGGGGAGGGTAGTGTGTACGCAGATCTTACCCCTACCTAGGGATGGCAAATGGGCGGGTTGGGCTAAATTTCGATGGGTCAAAATGAGTTGAATCAATAAATGGGTCATTACCCAACCCAACCTAAACTTTACTTGGGCTTAGATGGGTAGGGTCAAGATGGGCTAAACAATGGGTTATAGCCCAACCCGCTCAGCTTAACCCATTAGTGGAATTATTATTACCTTTGATGTTCAGGTAATCACGTTTCACAATAAAGTGCTTAGAGAATGGAGATCAAACTTTATATTCTATCTCTTTTTTAAATCAATTTGATAACTATTGTAGACGTTTTGTATAAAATTATCCCTAACTATTAGTCCTAGTAATTATTTTTACAGTTATATAAATTCATTTTGCTAGGAATTAATAATTCAAATTAACTAAACATTAGTATTGGGACGTTCAAATTTGATACCGATTTGTAATTATGTTCATTATACTAGTTTTGCAGATTCAAGAATTCAAATATAATATTGTTGCAACCAAATTGATTTTTAATTGTTAGCTTAATATTTTATTTTCCCACTATTCATACATACCAAAAGTTAAATAATGATATATCTGTGCTGTCAAACACTTGCGTGCATGAGCAGACGTAAATTTCTCTCTATAATGAGAAAGAAACGTATGAAAAAAGAACAAATATTTAATTTATATAACTTAAAAAAAGAAAATTTTATTTTGAAAAGGGAATATACCAAAAGTTGAATGGCAAGTAGTATTTCCATTTTCAAACCCCTGTGATATCCTCTTTACTGTCACAAATGAATCTCCTCAATTTAAAGCGTTAATGGGTTGAAGGCTTGAAGCTGGGGAAGTTTGACAGGTTGGGCAGTTTCACGGGTTGAACTGGGCTACTGTGTTTGCACGGGTTAAAATAGGTTGGGCCCAAAATCAGCCCATCAGAATTATATGTATGGCCCAACCTGTTAAATATTGGGCGGGTTGGGCGGGTTGAATGGGTTTGGGCCATTTTTGCCAGCCCTACCCCTACCTTATCTTTTCCTATCCCTACCTTATAAAGATATAAGATAGAGAGGTTGTTTCCGATAGACCCTCAGCTCAAGGAACAGTGGAGATAAAGCAACAAGTAGCCAATCGAAAAGTAAACAAAACAATTTTACCTGGATAAATGGTAATTGTTGAAGATCAGAAATGGGTGCATTCTCACTTCCATAACTGCAAAGAAGCCAATTCAGTAACCAAATTCTCATGAATTTAGAACTATACACAGTACGTAAACTACAAATATGTGCCATTATTCACATATATATTCAGACAAGTGGTAAAAAATTGAATCCAAACATTGAAGAAAGAATATAGTACCAGACACTATGAGGCGTCTTGTAATTGGTGCCGTAGATGTTGTAAAACTTAACTTTATCAGGAACCTTGGCATGGCACAAAATCTCTCGGGTCTTGTTAGCCCAGCTCAAAAGTTCCTGATTGAATGGCAAGGAAATTTTTTCGCCATTATAGTTAACCTGCAAAAACATAGGGACAAATGAATTTTATAGTTTCCCTTCAACCTCCAAAAGAGAAGAAACAACATCACCACCAATAATAATAAAACGTGTATGGTTCAAGAGAGGGAAAAAGGAAAAGCTTTTGTACTTCAACCAATTATAAGTCTATGACCTATCCAATAACCCTGCAATGTGGAGACCTCATGAATTGAGCAGCTTATCAGCATAAATTGTTTGACATACTACTCCATGTCCAGCTTACCTTGTTATTTGAAAGAGCTAGCTCATACACTGATACAGCTTCCAGTGGAGAGTATGACTCCAGTGTAACGGTGGACTCCCCATTACTGTTAGATTTCTCCTTCCAAATTTCTAAAACTGGCGCATGTTCCCATTGGAAATCAGGACATCCCATTAATTCATATATTGATGGACACTCGATCAACTGCAAGTCCAAATATCAGATGTAATTGATCTATCAAAGAAAGCAATGTTTTGCAAACAAAAATGTAAATGAAGTAGCTTCTTGTCCATGTTGCAAGACAAAATGGATGGCATAATATGCAATTGAAGTTTAACCAATAAATAGATCAAAGAAATTATCCAAAAAAGGACAAATGGAACACCTAATAATTAGAATGGAGATTATATTAAACCACCCTTACGAACGTAGAGTAGCACAGTGGGTAATTGAAAGCCTTCAAAAATATGCAAAGCAGTGCCTCCGCAAATCATTAGTTACATTTTTACATTGACCAACATATATAAGAAAGTACACAACAAAATTCCACAGGATGGCAGAACATAGAAGAAAACTGACCAGTTTTCTTATGATGGAAAAGGATATTCAATTAGCTAGCCAAACAGGGCAAGGAATCCTTTTTTTTATAAGCCAAACAGGGCAGGGAATCTAAATCACAAAGTATGCAAAGGGATGGAGGAAAGAGAGAAGGGAAAATTTATGATCATGGCGCATTTCAAGTGGCACTGAAATACAAACCAGCTGATGCATGCTCCATTTGGATATGAAAAACCTCTCTTCCCACCCATGCACAAATGACGTTCCATTCAATAATGCAGAGGTAATATATCCAGGAGCACCTGTAACGTGATAACCAACATAAGAATCGCATCAATCAGGAAATCAAATTGAAAAACAATAAAACAGAAAAGAACAGCTTGAACAAACGCTGGCACCACTAATTGATATCAGCTTACTGTCAGAAAAAAGGATAAAACAAGGAGACCGAGGAATCAAGTTAGGGGAACCTGGAGGGTAAGAAGTTAAACACTAAGATTAGTTTCAAACCTAAGAGATTGGATATTATCCCTTGTAGATATAAGGTTCTACACCAAAATTGAGAATGGCATAATTATACAAAATGCAAATTATTCTTCAATCAGTTTCCTGGCAAGCTACCAATTCTGAAGGGTGAGTAAGCCAAAAGTAAAGCACAGCAGTACAAACTGAGTGCTTAGCTGTTTTCATTAGTAACAAGTCTATGTTCATACCACCCACCCACCTACCCCCCCAAAAAAAACCCTAAGAGAGTGTGTGTGTATTTGTATTTACAAGTATATAGATTTGAAGTGCATCTGCACTTACATGTATATGGATGGATGGATAGATCAATTTAAGACTTTCCAAGTGATCATAGAAAAGTAAGTTTGAAAAATGGAGACATCATTCCGATAAATGCAGCTTATTAGAAAAGATGAAAGAGTTGCTCACCTTGGAATGGTGCAGCTATTGCAATCCAATTCTTCACATATTTTTCAAAGATCTGCAAATACAACAATTATAAAATAAAGATTTTTAGGGCAAAGGAGAGTGTTTAGGAAGTGGAGGAGGAGCAAGACTACAAATAAGAACAGGAAAAGAGGCTTTACATCACTGTGGAGAGTCATGAAACATTTAACAAGAAGACCACCCATAGAATGACTTATGATGTTTATCTTTTTGCCTCCTGACGCAGTATGTATAGACTCTAGCTTTTGCGCAAAACACTCCATCGTTTCCTGAAGCCTGGAAAATAAGAAAAGGAGAAGTGAAAATTTTCAGCATTAATAAACATATGGCAACATATTCAACACAAGATATAATACTTCTGCAACAGTTCAAACTAGACACAGAGCAATGTCTGAGTGCGTCACCTACAAATTAAGATAATAAACAATATCGAGATATAATAATGGAGAAACACCACATACACATTATGCGGTTATTAACCTTGCCCAGATATTGTTAAGCAAGAGATCAAATCTGTAAACGACACCTCTACTTCTATTCTTCAAGGAGGATTGAGAAACACGCATAATTAGCAATATTCTTTTTTTTAATAAAAGCTTCAATAAATTAGCAAAATTAATTAATATAAATTTTATTGAAAAATAATTAACAGCAAATTTTTTTACTCGAGACCATGTTGAATATCTATAAAATAACCAGCAGCTACCTGTTGCTTTGCCGGAAATCATAGCCAAACCCAAAGAGTGTTTTTCCCTCTTGGTAACCCCAGCTGAGCATCTCAGCTATCATATCATGGAAATAATACACACAATCAGAGCCAATAACCTGCAAAAGAGGATGAGGAAAGTAGTCAAACTTCTGATTTCATAAAAGTCATTACTCTATTGAGGCTCCTTAATACAATAGAACATACAGCCAGCACTGCCTTTAGTACTTAAAAGAATCATCAGGAAAAAGGTCAATTGGCTGCCAGAACACAAACCCTTCGTTCTCTCCTCTACTCAAGGGACTTTTTCCCTGCCCCTAGCCCATTGCAGTTCCCCTGACCAGTTATTTTGCCTATGCATCATAAGGACTCAATCTTACTGCATTCTACCTTGTGTCACCCTTACCAGTAAGGAACTTTAAAATGACTCATCTTCAAGGTAGCTTTCTCTTTTCAATGAACTGAAAATAAAATCTCTCTTAAGACTCGTAATGCTGATTTCTTCAATGAATTATCCACGCCGATTACTGTGTTCATTACTAAATATTATCATTTGGGGGCCACTCATTTAGTGTGCTGACATAAGTTATCAAATAGGAAAAAAATGCTCTCTATTGGGAAATGTGCCAAATCTTCTCCTCTCTCCTCTCCGATCTCCCAGGCCACCAACTTTCCCGATGAAGCTCTCTTCTCAGCTTAATGATGGGAGAATATTTTTTATCTCGGGGGACGAGTCCTTCGAGTTAAGAGATATTAGCGAGGATTATGATAGATGGTTTATTTTCTATGAACGCAGCAGAGGATTTACAAGTAGCATCAAAATCGATGAAAGTAACTTGCGATGGGTTTGCGAAGCTTTGAAAGAAGCAACGCTTAGCACTGGGAAATAGATGCAGAAGATGGTGCAGAGGATACAAGTCTATACATTCAGAGTAATTCAAAATTTCAACATCTACGGCAGGTTCTTGAGAATCGAAACCATTCTAGGGGGGAAGAAATCTGCAATAACAATCCCTGAAAATGACTACAACAGGGGATGGGGGGACAAATCATGGAAATTTATTAAAGCAGACATCATGGGAGCACTAAATCATTATCATGATCATTGTTGGATGGTGAATCTTATCTCAATACTCAGACAGATGGGGTTTGGCAGCAGGTGGATCAAGTGGATCAAATTTAATATCTCCACTGTCAAGTATTCGGTCCTAGTCAACAGAAGCCCAGTTGGTTTCTTCTCACCACAAAGAGGCTTGAGGCAGGGAGATCCTCTCTCTCCCTTCCTATTCATACTTGTTATGGAAGGGTTAAGCAGAATGTTAGAAACGGCCAAACAACTACAATGGATAAGAGGATTTGATGTGGGAGTTCAGAACAATATCAACATCTCTCATTTGCTATATGCTGATGGCACTCTGATTTCTGTGGTGCAGACAGAGATCAGGTGCTTCATCTAAATCTAACTCTTCTTCTTTTTGAAGCACTTTCAGGTTTACATATCAATATGCTCAAGAATGAAGTACAGAATTTGGAGGAGCTAGCAGGAATTCTGGGTTGTAATATTGGCACACTTCCTACCACTTACCTGGGCGTACCATTGGGAGAAAAGCACTACTCTTCAACAATATGGAACGGGGTCATACAGAAATTAGAAGATTAGCCTCCTGGCAGATGCAATACCTCTCTATGGGTGGTAGACTCACACTAATCAATAGTGTCCTAGATAGCATTCCTATATACTACATGTCACTACACCATATGCCCAGCAAAGTGTTAAATCAGTTGGACAGGATAAGGAGAAATTTTCTCAGGGAAGGGAATAGCACCGAGCATAAGTTTCACTTGGTGAAGAGGAAAAAGGTCATCCTTCCAAAACACCAAGAAAGATTGGGAATCAAGGACCTGGCAATTCACAACAAATGCCTACTGATTAAGTGGCTTTGGAGGTACACACAAGAGGAGCAACCTTTGTGGAAGATGGTGACCAATGCTAAGCACGGAACTCAAGGCAATTGGTACGCTAAACTCACAAGAGCACCTCATGGGGTGGGAGTGTGGAAGTACATAAGCAGATTATGGGAGGAATTCTCTGAACACCACCACCTTACATTTGGGAATGGTCAACAAATCAAATTTTGGAAGGATAAATGGTCTGGGAATTCAGCCCTAAGGATTGACTATCCTAACCTGTTCCAGATTACAAGTGATCCTGACTCTACAATCATTCAAAATAAGGATGGCCCCATTTGGAATGTTACTCTAAGAAGGAATTTGCAGGACTGGGAGGTATCTGATTATGTTCGGCTGCTAGAGGCACTACATGGCATCACACTAAATGAGCACATCACAGATAAGTTCAGATGGGGAGGAGCAAGTGATGGTAGGTATTCTGTGAAGGCAGGGTACAAGCTAATAATGACTACAAATGATTACCGATCTTTGGCCATGGAAATTAATATGGAGAACTAGACTACCACCCAAGGTCATTTGCTTCAGCTGGACTGCACTTCATGAGAACCTTATTAAAAGGAACTTCCAGTTGGTTAATAGATGCAACATGTGTCAAAGGGATGCAGAAACCAACAACCATCTATTTCTACATTGTAGAGTTGCAGCAGATATTTGGAGCATGTTTTGCACTGTTTTTGGTATTAGCTGGGTTATGCCTCACAACATGAAGGAGTCATTTCAGAGCTGGGGCAGCTGGAAAGTTGATAACACCATCAAGAATATCTGGAAAATAATACATGCTTGTATTTGTTGGAGCATATGGAATGAAAGAAATAGAAGATGCTTTGATGGACTTTCAACTCCTTACCACACCCTAAAATCTAAATGCCTTTTGTTTCTATTTAACTGGGCAAATGTTTCCCCTATAGATTCCCCCGAAACATTTGTGAACTCTGTTAGCTCTTTGTATCTAAGTTAGCATATATGTAGTAAGCTAACAGGGGTTTTTTTTTTTTTTTTTTTTTTTTTTTTTTTTTTTTTTTTTTTTTTTTTTTTGGCTTTTTGAAGCTTCTATGCTTGTGCTTCTTGTAATATTTGGCATCTCCTTGATGACATCAATGAAGCCAATTATTTCATCAAAAAATATTATCATCTGTCCACTTAAGTTATCCCCCTTGAATTAGTACATGATTAACAGATGACAGAAGCTTAAAAGTCCTTGCTGCATCTCTAACTAGAAAGAACTCACTCGATATCTCTGTGCAGAAAAGCAAGTCGAAGATCTACAAATGACCAACCCAATACATGAAGTATTTTTAAAGTATTGCCTTGAACATATACCAGCCTACAAGAATACTCCATTATTCAAAATAAATGTAATGTGGACAAAGAAATGCTCAAATACAATTACTTTCAGAGAAGTAATACTACTAGGATTCTACACGAATTAGAAGCGGAAAGCAGTTTGGTTGCTTCCCCTCACTTTGATAAATCCCGATTTTCATCCCTCTTTATACCCTAAAACCCCAGTTATAAGTGCTTTATAGTTTAGTTTGTGATAGCGCTCTTGAAATAAGACAACAGTTTTTTTTATTCTTCATAAGCACAAATCTCCGCACTTCTCCAATCCGGTTCTATACATGGGTTTTCAAACACTAATGATTCAAAAAGTTAACCTTCTACAATATTCAAACTATCACTACGCATAATATAATGTACAAGGCAGCTAACCATGTCCGGGTCCAAAGTATCAATAGCATATAGTCCATATCTGTCTTGCGGGACCTCAATGCTTGTGTCAGGGTCTAAATTGGCAGTTCTACCTGTTTCAAAATAAATCAGTAAATTATTGCAAACACCTAAAAGCAGCTTCTTCTATATCTGTATAATAAAGATAAACATCAAAATGCAGCCTTTAAGAGCACATAACCAAAACTTATTAAAAAGGATGAAAAGAGAAGTTACCAGTAGAAGGGTCAAAGCGACACCATAACTTGTCACAAAACTCATGGTCAGCACCAAGGATTCGAACCCAAACCCGCTCGGTTCGACCTGTTTTCTTATCAATGGCGTTGAGGATCGACCCGGCGATACCCGGAACTAATAAAACCGGATCAAGGGTCGGGTCAATGTACTCCTGAGGCTTCTTAATCAGCTTCAGCCACATCTCTATTGACTTCACCAGCTCCTCTAATAACACCGCCATCTCCCCTAACGACTAAAAACCCTAATAAAATTTAGACGAAATTGAAGGGAAAAGGTGCGTATTTTTGGTTTGATTGTACGAAATTGAAGAAGAAATATAGTGAGATTTAGGGCAGCGGAATTTTGAGGGTTTTTTTGGATAAGGGAAAGAGGAGGAGTAAGGTAACGATCGGTAACGGAGAAGAGCCGTGGAGTTGACGGAAAGTGACTACAGAATGAATTGTTTATTTGCTTATATATATATTATTTAGGACTCAATGATGATGGTCATAGCTGAATTACTATTTTACCCTTAAAGATAGGAACGAAGTGTGCATGTGTTTCACGGAAACAAAAATCGGATGGTTCGTAGAGAAAAATGAGGAACTGGATTTCGTAACGCGATTCAAAGAAACGTAAACATCATCTGTAAAAAAGAGAGCAATTTTGTTTTATAGAATGTTTGGCCAAAAAGAAAAATTGTCCAAGTTTTTTTGGCTAAGAGTATTTTGTTGCCAAAATTAAGGTATTGGTTAAGTTTTTTGAAAAAAAATATATTTTTGAGTAGAAGTAATTTTTGAAAAGTAAAACAAAAAGTAATTTTTCTTTGAAAAGTATTAATTGTTGCTCAAAAATATTTTTTTATTAATTAGTCAAATACAAATTGTTTCTCCCTAAAATATTTTTTCGAAAAGTACTTTTTGAGAACGTTTTTTAAAATAAGCTAAGTTTGGAAGCTTGGCCAAACAAGCTATTAAGTTGAATTCAAGTTGAAGGGAAAAAGTTTTACAAAATCGAATCAATATAGTAATATACATATTGTTTGATTTGTGAATTTAAAAGAAAAGAATATATACACAAATTATTTCTTCCTCTTGATTTCTGAATCATGCCACAATCATGTTGGATGTCTAATGTGATCAGAGCTATACTTGAGTTCGAAATCTGGTGAGTTTTACAAATATTTCATGGTTATTATTTCCTTTGTTAAGTACTGAATTAGTTTGAGAAACTTGTTATGTAATCTATAGTCTATAGACTCTATACCAAACCAATTAACCAAGGAGCTTTGATTCTCGAGGTCAAGGATTTGAATGCAATTTGCTTCTTTTTGGCCAGTCATATGTCCAACTTTTGCAAAAGAGGATCGTAAGTAATTAGGGTTCTAGTATTCCGTTTCTTGATGTAATTATAATACTTCGCCAGGTCAAAAGTAAGATGTAACAAGAATATTAGACAAGAAACAAACCTTTGATAAGGAGTATACTATATGTTATTCAGATCAGGATTGTAGCTTAGTTTATTTCACATATATTATTGTTTATCCGTAAAACGGTACAGTTGAATTTATATATTATTTCTAAACAAGTGAACTAATTTGATTTTGAAATAATGCAATAATTGAAGAAATGTACAATACTTAGCCTTGAAATGTAGATGAAACAACAGAGACGACAATTCCGGGAACAGGGTTTCCGGGCACAGCAATGATGAGATCAAAAGGCAAGAAAGTAAGAATGTATTAAGCTTTGTATACAATGTAGTATAAGTTTAGCCAGAAAATTCATATGTCTTACCATATAACTGAGCTCACTATTTTATAGCTATGTCTAGGGAAGGAGGATCTAGGATCTTGCCCTCCTTTAATGCAAATTATGATGGTCATTGATGAAGATGTAACGATGAACATAAATGCCAAATTTACGGTAATGGACCGCCGCTCTTAATGCTGCAGAATATTCCCTATTAAATACTACCGGGCACAGAGCATTTAATACACATTTATGAACGTTATCCCTTCCGGTGACAAGTGGAATGGTTGCGTTCAGCCTTCGGCCATCCCCGTCTTGGGCTCCACGTGTCTTTTCTTTAAATGACTACGTGTCATATCATATTTCACCTTATACAGATAGTCCCCCTACTTTTCGGTGACATAACTTTATGTTACCGGAAAGTTGGTAGAAACACTCTTTTTGCGGGAATTACTATAATTCCCTCTAAAGGCTTATGACAGCTGATTAGATGTACGTTTCTCCGTATTTAATGCCCCGAACATGCGTCATCCCATGATTCAGCACAACTTTTGCCGATTATCGAGGTAATCATGGCCATGAATTTCGCCGCCAAAAAATTTTGCTTATATGCATCATTCTTTTCCTTTGCGCTTCATAATTTCTCGATCTTCCGATTTGCATCTTTGTTTTCCATCCTTTCTCTAATTCTTTTCAAACACGAAACATTTTCCTTCTTCTTATTCAATGGCTTCTTCCTCCAAGCATGCTGGTTCTTCAAAGAATAAGAACAAAGCTGATGACTCTGCTCCTCCAACGGTGGGTTCCATCATTCCAAGAAAACTCAGTACCACTGTCACGATCCAAAATTCTAACCTGTCGTGATAACGCCTATCTCAATACTAGGCAAGCCGAGAACATCAACAAACCGTAATTTCTTTTAAGTTTGAAAATATAAGATTTGAATTTCATAGAAAATCTCACAAATTACTGACATAAAGATACATTCCAAAAACCCGGTGTCATTGAGTACATGAGCATCTAAATGATAACAAAGTCTGGCTGATATAAACACTGTCTAAAAATATAAAACAGTACAATAACTGAAAGGAAGGGAGTCAAGGTCAGCGGACGCCAATCAACTACCTTGATAGTCTCCAACTGATAACACTATGAGATCTAACAGTCGTCGTATCCAGAAGCACCTGGATCTGCACACGAGATACAGGGTGTAGTATGAGTACAACCAATTTAGCAAGTAACAATACTAAATAAAGAACTGAAAGTAGTGACGAGCTTCACAACTAAGTCCAATTACAGTAATTTCCAATATAAGAAAGTAGGCATACTTTCAAGCTCAACATTTAAGGCCAAAACAGTAATTTCATGTCAAGTTCAACTGAAACATAGATAATATCTCTCGGAATTTCCAAAACAGTGATATATGACAACTGTAGTACAACAATAATGAAATCAATGCATCCTCTCATAGTAACAGTCACTCAGTCTTTCCACTCGCTCAGCACTCGGCACTCGTACTCAGTAGGTACTTGCGCTCACTGGGGATGTGTACAGACTACATAGGAACTCCTTCAGCTCAAGCGTTATAATCCGCAGGGACAACTCACGTGTTGCACGGACAACTCACGTACTATAGTATCAATATATGGATCTGCACGGACAGCTCACGTGTTGCAAGTACAACTCACGTGCTATAGTATAATATCTCACAATTAGGCCTTCGACCTCACTCTATCATAAATCTCTCCAGTCTCTCGGGCTCTCAGTAATCATGAAAAATCAACCCCAACAGAAATGATATAATGTATCAACAAGGAACAATAGAGACTGAGATAAAATAAATAAGTAAACTGTGACTGAGTACAAAATAATAATTTAGCAGATAATTCAACATGTACACGACCTCTGTGGGTCCCTACAGTGCCAACACATAATCTAAACATGATTCGTGGTTCAATTTTTCTACTACATGGAGAATGTACAGATAACAACAGATTATTCAACTACATAGTTCCATGGAATTTGACCAAGTCATAATTCCTACGGTGCACGCCCACGCGCCCGTCACCTAGCATGTGCGTCACCTCAAAACTGATTACATAACACAAAATCTGGGGTTTCATACCCTCACAGCCAAATCTAGAACTGTTACTTACCCCAAACCGCGTAATTCTTTATTCTGCTATGCCTTTGCCTCGCGAATCGGTCTCCAAACGCCTCGAATCTAGTCACAAATAATTCGATTCAGTCAATACAAATTATAAAAATTAATTTCATATAAAAATATTAATTTTCCAACAAAATCCGAATTTGCATCCAAAAATTGCTTGCGGGGCCCACGTCTCGGAACCCGACAAAAGTTACAAAATATGAACGTTGATTTAACCACGAGTCCAACCATACCAATTTTACCAAATTCCGACATCAACTCGACCTCCAAATCTTAAATTCTTATTTTGAAATCTCTAAGCCCAAATCCTCTAATTTCACATCACAAACACGTAATCTAGTCGAAATACTCAATGATAATCCAATATTGTTGACTAACAATGATCACAATTGACTTACCTCAAGTTTTCCCGTGCATTCTCTTGAAAAATCGCCCAAAACTGTGTTGGAAATGTCCAAAATGACAAAAATGTCGGAACTCCTCTGTTTTTGTAATCTGTCCAGGGGTTCCGCTTCTGGGGAAAACTAACCGCATCTGCGGTCCTGCTTTTGCGGACATGCTGCCGCTTCTGCGCCTGCTTGGCTTCTGCGAAGGAGCTGTCCGCTTCTGCGGTCTTGCCCAGCTCCCCTTGCCTCCGCTTCTGCGACCTTGGAGTCGCTTATGCGGACTCGCTTCTGTGGACCTCACGCATCTGCGATGCCCATCCCGCTTCTGCGAGCCGAATTCTGCAAGTGCGATTGCTCCAGAAGGCAGAAATTTTCAGATTTCTTCTCTGTCCGAATTTGATCTGTTAACCATCAGAAACTTACCCGAGATCATCGGGACCTCAACCAAACATACCAACAACTCCTAAAATATCATACGAACTTAGTCGACGCCTCAAATCACATCAAACAATGCTAAAAATACTAATTATACCCCAATTCAAGCTTAATGAAACTAAGAAATTCCAACTTATACATTCAATATCGAAACATATCAATTCAAGTCCGATTGACCTCAAATATTGCACACAAGTCATAAATGATATAACAGACCTATTCCAATTTCCAGAATTGAGTTCCGACCCCGATATAAAAAAGTCAACTCCCCGGTCAAACTTCCAAGCTTAAATTTCTGTTTTAGCCATTTCAAGCCTAATTTAACTATGGACTTCCAAATAATTTTTCGGACACGCTCCTAAGTCCAAAATCACTATACTGAACTATTGGAATTATCAAAACTCCATTCTGGGGTCGTTTACACAAAAGTCGACATCCGGTCAACTATTTCAACTTAAGCTTTCATCTTGGAGACTAAGTGTCTCAATTCCTTTTAAAATCTCATCGGACCCAAATCAATTACCCCGGCCAGTCATATAACAACTGTAGAGCATAAATTGAGCAGTAAATGGGGGGAAACGTGGCTGTAATACTCAAAACGACCGGCCAGATCGTTACATTCTCCCCCTCTTAAACAAACGTTCGTCCTCGAACGGGTTAGAATCATACATGGAGCCTCAAATAGGTGTGGATATTTGCTCTGCATCTCCCGCTCAATCTCCCAGGTAGCTTCTGCCACTGGCTGTCCTTTCCACTGTACTTTCACTGAAGTTATGTTCTTCGATCTCAACTTTTGAACCTGTCAGTCTAATATAGCCACTGGCTCCACATCATAAGTCAAATTACCATCCAACTGCACTGTGCTGAAATCCAAAACATGATACGGATACCCGGCATACTTCCGGAGCATTGATACATGAAACACTGAATGAACACCTAATAGACTAAGTGGCAAAGCAAGTTCATAAGCCACATTTCTAATCTTCTTATGTATTTCAAAAGGCCCAGTATACCGAGGGCTCAACTTGCCCTTCTTCCTGAACCTCAGCACATCCTTCATGGGTGAAATCTTGAGGAGAACCTTCTCTCCAACCATGTAAGAAACATCGCGGACCTTCCTGTCGGCATAACTCTTCTGTCTAGACTGCGCCGTGCGAAGTCGCTCCTGAATCAATTTAACCTTCTCCAAAGCATCCTGAACCAAATCAGTACCCAATAGCATAGCCTCACCCGGCTCAAACCAATCCACCGGAGACCGACACTGTCTCCCATATAAAGCCTCATAAGGTGTCATCTGAATGCTCGACTGGTGACTGTTGTTGTAGGCAAACTCCGTGAGTGGCAGAAACCAATCCTAAGAACCTCCAAAATCAATGACACAAGCATGTAGCATATCCTCTAATGTATGAATAGTGCGCTCAGACTGTCCGTCCATGTGAGGGTGAAATATTGTATTCAACTGAACCTGTTTACCTAATTCCCGCTGCACTGCTCTCCAAAACTGTAATGTAAACTGCGTGCCCCAATCCGAAATGATGGACACTGGCACACCGTGTAGGCAAACAATCTCGCGGATATAAATCTTAGCCAACCGCTCTGAAGAATAAGTAGTACCAACTAGAATAAAATGTGTGGGCTTGGTCAATCGATCTACAATTACCCAAACAACATCAAACTTCCTCAAAGTCTGTGGGAGTCCAACTACGAAGTCCATGGTAATATACTCCCACTTCCACTCTGGAATTTCAAGTCTCTAAAGTAATCCGCTCGGTCTTTGATGCTCGTATTTCACGTGTTGACAATTTAAACACCGAGCTACAAACCCAACTATATCTTTCTTCATTTTTCTTCACCAATAGTGCTGCCTCAAGTCCTGGCACATCTTAGCGGCACTCGGATGAATGGAATACCGCGAACCCATCTACATTTGGCACACAAATACGACCTTGCATCCTCAATACCTATCATCCCCAATAGTAACATCTCTGGCATCACAGTGCTGAATTGTGTCCTTAAGGACAAGCAAATAGGGATCATCATACTAGCGCTCTCTAGTGCGATCATATAAAGAAGACCGAAAAACCACACAAGCTAGAACTCGACTAGGCTCCGAAACATCTAATCTCACTAACTGATTGGCCAGAGTATGAACATCAATTCCAAAAGGCCTTTCACCAACATGAATAAATGTGAGGCTATCCATACTCACCGCCTTTCTACTCAAGGCATCAGCCATCACATTGGCCTTCCCGGGGTGATACAAAATAGTGATATCACAGCCTTTTAGCAGCTCCAACCATCTCCGCACCATCAAATTTAGATCCTTCTGTTTGAACAAGTGCTGGAGACTCCGATGATATGTAAACACCTCACAAGATACACCATAGAGATAATGCCTCCAAATCTTCAATGCATGAACAATAGTTGCCACTTCTAAATCATGAACACGGTAGTTCTTTTCATGGGGATTCAACTGACGTGAAGTATAAGCAATCATTCTACCCTCCTGCATCAAGACACATCAATACCAATACGAAAGCATCACAATACACTATATAAGACCCTTAACCTGTAGGCAACACCAATACTGGGGTTGTAGTCAGAGCTGTCTTGAGCTTTTGAAAGCTCTCTTCAGACTCATCCGACCACCTGAACGGAGCACCTTTCTGGGTCAATTTAGTCAAAAGCGATGCAATAGACGAGAAACCCCCCACAAAGCGACGATAATAAACGGCCAAGCCGAGAAAATTCTGAATCTTAAAAGACATCACGAGAAATTCATAGTGACCACAACGAGTTCTGAATGTCATTTTTAGAATATCTGAATCTCGAATTTTCAACTGGTGATACCCAGATCTCAAATCAATTTTGGAAAATACCCTCGCTCCACGAAGCTGGTCAAATAAATCATCAATACGCAGCAAAGGATACTTTCTTGATTGTAACTTTGTTAAATTGCCTATAGTCGATGAACATCTGCATAGTACCATCTTTCTTTTGCACAAACAAAACCGGTGCACCCCAAGGCAACACACTAGGCCTAATAAACCCCTTATCAAGAAGTTCCCGGAGTTGCTCTTTTAATTCTTTCAATTCAGCTGGTGCCATACGATACGAAGGAATAGAAATGGGCTGAGTGCCTGGCACCAAGTCAATACCGAAATCAATATCCCTGTCGGGTGGCATACCCGACAGGTCTGCAAGAAATATATCCGAAAAATCTCGCACTACCGGTACCGAATCAATAGTAGGAGTGTCTGCATCAATATCTCTCGCAAAGGCCAAATATGACAAGCACCCCTTCCCAACCATACGTTGGGCCTTCAAATAAGAAATTACCATGATGGGAACATAATCTAGAGAATCTCTCCATTCGACCTTCAGCAACCCCAGCATCGCCAACATCACGATTTTTGCGTGACAGTCCAGAATAGTATGACATGGAGACAACTAATCCATACCCAAGATTACATCAAAATCAACCATACTTAGCAATAAAAGATCAACTCTAGTCTCCAGACCCCCAATAGATACCACACACGACCAATACACACGGTTCACAGTAACATTATCGCCCACCGGCATAAATACACGAACAAATGAAACTAAGGACTCACGGGGCATATCCAGATAATGAGTAAAGTACGATGATACATACGAAAAAGTGGAACCAGGGTCAAAAATATAGAAGCCTCTTTGTGGCACACTGAGACAATACCTTTGATCACTGCATACGAAGCAACAACATCTGGCCTGGCAGGAAAAGCATAGAATCGGGCATGATCGTCCTCCCCCTCTTGGGCAACCCCTAGCTGACTGAGCCCCACCCCGAGTTGGCTGGGCGGGTGGTGTAACTGCTGGTGCTGGTGCTGGTGCCGTCAGCCGAGAACTCTGCTGTGGAGCCCCGCTCAACAACCTAGGACAATCTCTCTTGATATGACCAAATTCTCCACACTCGAAACAACCCATCCTCTAACGGAACTGCTACTCCTGATAACCTGAGAAATTACCTGTAGAAGCTTGAGCGGACGAGGCATGGTGAGAACTCTATGCTGGTAGTGCACTGAATGAAGACTGTCCTCAGTGAGCATTGTAAGAACTGTGGCTAGCTGATGCACCATGATGAGCTAGACGATTCATCTGAGCGGGCCTATAAGGGCAACCCCTACTGTGGTAGGACTGCCCCCCACAGGGTACCCCACCAAAACCGCCCGAACCTCGAGGCCTCTTGGCCTCTCTCTCACCATGCTCCTGGCTATGGACTACCTTTATCTGCCGAGCAATATCAACCACCTCGTCAAAAGTGGCACCAGTTACTCTCTCTTGAGTTATAAGTAACCACAACTGATATGTGAGGCCATCAATGAACCTCCTAATCCTCTCCCTATCAGTGAGAACCAACCAAATTGCGTGAAGAGCTAAATCAAAAAATCTCATCTCGTACTGGATCACAGACATGCCATCCTACCAAAGCTACTCGAACTATCTGCGCAGCTCCTCCCTACGAGACTGCGGCACGAACTTCTCCAAAAAGAGAACGGAGAACTCCTGCCATGTAAGTGGTACTGCACCGACGTACCTGCGCCCCTCATAAGCCTCCCACCATCTGAAGGCAGCCCCAAAAAACTAAAAAGTAGTGAACGAGACCCCACTGGTCTCCAGAATATCTGTTGTCCGAAGCATCCACTGGCACTTATCCAGAAAACCCCGAGCATCTTCTAACTCATCACCGTTAAGTGATGGAGGTCGAAGCCTCCCAAATCTCTCAAGTCTCCTCTACTTATCATGTGCCATAACGGGGACTACCGGGGCTTGAGCAGCTGCAGCCGGCTGGGCTGGTAGTTCTCTCGATATCTGAAGTCCCTGCACTACCTGCTCTGGAGTACGGGAAACAGGGTATGAGTACCTCCCCTGACCTGAGAAGTGGCTGGTGCGACCTGAGCTGAAACCACCTGAGCAAGACCAGTGCAAGCTGTCAATATCTGGGCCAAAGCCCCCTAAAGGCCTGAGATAGTCCAGCCAGCTTAACTATATCTAGAATCTGCTCCTGAGCTGGAGCAACTGGTGGTGCTACAGATGCTGCTCTAACTGTTATACGAGCTACACCTCGACATTTACCTCAGCTCCGGCCTCTACCATGGCCCCGGCCTCGCGCGGCCCTAACAGGTGGCACTGGTGATAGACCATCCGATCCGGTAGTATGTGTCCTGACCATCTGTGAGAGAATAGAATAACAGAAATTTAGTTTCCAAAATCAACAAATTCGCATGACAGAGTACAAGAAAGTGAAATTTTCCTAAGGGTTCGACAACCTCTCGAAGATAAGTACAGACGTCTTTCTACCGATCCGCAAGACTCTACTAAACCTGCCCATGACTCGTGAGACCTATATAACCTAGGCTCTGATACTAACTTGTCATGACCCAAAATCCTAACCTGTCGTGATGGCGCCTATATCAATATTAGGTAAGCCGACAACCTCAACAAACCGCAATTGCTTTTAAGTTTGAAAACATAATATTTGAGTTTCATAAAAAATCTCACAAATTACTAACATAAAAATATATTCCCAAAATCCGGTGTCACCGAGTACATGAGCATCTAAATGATAACAAAGTCCGGCAGATATAAACACTGTCTAAAAATATAGAACAATACAATAAATGAAAGGAAGAGAGACAAGGTCAGCGGACGCCAAGCAGCAACCTTGATAGTATCCAACTGATAACACTCTAAGATCTAACAGTCGCCGTATCCGGAAGTACCTGGATCTTCATACGAGGTACAGGGTGTAGTATGAGTACAACCAACTTAGCAAGTAACAATACTAAATAAAGAACTGAAAGTAGTGACGAGCTTCACAACTAAGTCCAATTACAGTAATTTCCAACATAAGAAGGTAGGCATGCTTTCAAATTCAACATTTAAGGCCAAAACAGTAATTTTATGTCAAGTTCAACTGAAACATAGATAATATCTCTCAGAATTTCCAAAACAGTGATATATGACAAATGTAGCACAACAATAATGAAATCAATGCATCCTCTCAGAGCAACAGTCACCCAGTCCTTCCATTCGCTCAGCACTCGGCACTTGCACTTAGTAGGTACCTGCGCTCACTGGGGTGTGTACAGACTCCAGAGGAACTCCTTCAGCCCAAGCGCTATAATCCACAGGGACAACTCACGTGTTGCACGGACAACTCACGTACTATAGTATCAATATATGGATCCGTACGGACAACTCACGTGTTGCACGTACAATTCACGTGCTATAGTATAATATTTCACAATCAGGCCTTCGACCTCACTCAATCATAAATCTCTCCAATCTCTCGGGCTCTCAGTAATCATGAAAAATCAGCCCCAACAGAAATGATATAATGTATCAACAAGGAACAATAGAGACTGAAATAAAATAAACAAGTAAACTGTGACTGAGTACAAAATAACAATTTAGCAGATAATTCAACATGTACACGACCTCTGTGGGTCCCTACAGTACCAAAACATAATCTAAACATGATTCGTGGTTCAATTTCTCTACTACATGGAGAATGTACAGATAACAATAGATTATTCAACTACATAGTTCCATAGAATTTGACAGAGTCACAATTCCTACGGTGCACGCCCACGCGCCCGTCATCTAGCATGTGCGTCACCTCAAAACTGATCACGTAACACAAAATCCAGAGTTTCATATCCTCACAGCCAAATCTAAAACTGTTACTTACCTCAAACCGTGTAATTCTTTATTCTGGTATGCCTTTGCCTCGTGAATCGGTCTCCAAACGCCTCGAATCTAGTCACAAATATTTCGATTCACTCAATACAAATGATAGGAATTGATTCCATATGAAAATATTAATTTTCCAACAAAATCTGAAATTACACCCAAAACTTGCATGTGGGGCCCACATCTCGGAACTCGACAAAAGTTACAAAATATGAACTCTCATTCAACCGCGAGTCCAACTATACTAATTTTACCAAATTATGACATCAACTCGACCTCCAAATCTTAAATTCTTATTTTGAAATCTCTAAGCCCAAATCCTCTAATTTCACCTAAAACACCCGTAATCTAGTCGAAATACTTAATGATAATCCAATATTATTGACTAACAATGATCACAAGTGACTTACCTCAAGTTTCCCCGTGAATTCTCTCAGAAAAATCCCCCAAAATCATGTTGGAAATGTCCAAAATGATAAAAATATCGGAACCCCTCTATTTTGTAATCTGTCCAAGGGTTCCGCTTTTGCGGAAAACTAACCGCATCTGTGGTCCCGCTTTTGCCGACATGCTATCGCTTCTGCGCCTGCTTCGCTTCTGCGGACTTGTTTCTATGAAGGAGGTGTCCGCTTCTGCTGACTTGCCCAGTTCCCCTTGCCTCCGCTTCTGCGACCTTGGAGTCGCTTATGCGGACTCGCTTATGCGGACCTCACGCATCTGCGATTCCCATCTCACTTCTGCAAACTCGCACCTGCGAGTCATATTCCGCAGGTGCAATTACACCAGAAGGCAGAAATTTTAATATTTCTTCTAAGTCCAAATTTGATCCATTAACCATCCGAAACTCATCCGAGACCTTCGGGACCTCAACCAAACATACCAACAAGTCCTGAAACATCATACGAACTTAGTCGACACCTCAAATCACAACAAACAATGCTAAAAACATGAATCATGCCCCAATTCAAGTTTAATGAAACTAAGAAATTCCAACTTCTACATTCGATGCCGAAACCTATCAATTCAAGTCCGATTGACCTCAAATTTTGCACACAAGTCATAAATGACATAACAAACTTATTCCAATTTCTAGAATCGAATTCTGACCCCGATATAAAAAAGTCAACTCCCCGGTCGAACTTCCAAGCTTAAATTTTTGTTTTAGGCATTTCAAGTCTAATTTAATTATGGACTTTCAAATAATTTTTCGGACACGCTCCTAAGTCAAAAATCACCATACGGAGCTGTTGGAATCATCAAAACTTCATTCCGGGGTCGTTTACACTTAAGTCGACATCCGGTCAACTATTTCAACTTAAGCTTTCATCTTGGAGACTAAGTGTCTCAATTCATTTCAAAACCTCATCGGACCCGAATCAATTACCTCGGCTAGTCATATAACAATTGTAAAGCATAAATTGAGCAGTAAATTAGGGTGTTGTAATACTCAAAACGATCGGTCGGGTCGTTACATTATCCCCCTCTTAAATAAATGTTTGTCCTCGGACGAGTTTAGACATACATGAAGCCTCAAATAGGTGTGGAAATTTGCCCCGCATCTCCCGCTCAATCTCCCATGTAGCTTCTGCGACTAACTGGCCTCTTCATTGTACTTTCACTGAAGCTATGTTTTTCGATATCAACTTTCGAACATGTCGGTCTAATATAGCCACCAGCTCCACATCATAAGTCAAAGTACCATTCAACTGCACTGTGTTGAAAACCCAAAACATGAGATGGATCCCCGACATACATCTGGAGCATAGATATATGAAACACTGGATGAACACTGATAGACTAGGTGGCAAAGCAAGTTCATAAGCCTCCTTTCCAATCTTCTTAAGTATTTCAAAAGGCCCAATATACCGAGGGTTCAACTTGCCCTTTTTCCCGAACCTCAACACACCCTTCATGGGTGAAATCTTGAGCAGAACCTTTTCCCCAACCATGTAAGCAACATCGCGGACCTTTCTGTCGGCATAACTCTTCTGTCTAGACTGCGCCGTGCGAAGTCGCTCCTGAATCAATTTAATCTTCTCTAAAGCATCCTTAACCAAATCAATACCCAATAGCCTAGCCTCACTAGGCTCAAACCAACCCACCGGAGACCGACACCATCTCCCATATAAAGCCTCATACGGAGCCATCTGAATGCTTGACTGGTAACTGTTGTTGTAGGCAAACTCCACGAGTGGCAGAAACTGATCCCAAGAACCTCCAAAATCAATGACACAAGCGCGTAGCATATCCTCTAATATCTGAATTGTGCGTTCGGACTATCCGTCCGTGTGAGCTTGAAATGTTGTACTCAACAGAACCTGTGTACCTAATTCTCGCTGCACTGCTCTTCAAAACTGTGATATAAACTGTGTGCCCCGATCCGAAATGATATACATTGTCACACCGTGCATGCGAACAATCTCGCGGATGTAAATCTCAGCCAATCACTCCAAAGAATAAGTAGTACCAACTGGAATAAAATGCGCGGCCTTGGTCAACCGATCTACAATCACCCAAACAGCATCAAACTCCCTAAATATCCGTGGGAGTCCAACTACGAAGTCCATGGTAATACGCTCTCACTTCCACTCCGAAATTTCAAGTCTCTAAAGTAATCTGCCCGGTCTCTAATGCGAGTTTTCGTCCACTTCTGCAGACCTCATGCATCTGTGATGCCCATCCCGCTTCTGCGAGCTCGCACCTGCGAGCCAATTTGCGCAGGTGCGATTTCACGAGAAGGCAGAAATTTCCAGATTTCTTCTAAGTCCGAATTTGATCTGTTAACCATCCGAAATTCAGCTGAGACTCTCGGGACCTCAACCAAATATAGCAACAAGTCCTAAAACATCATAAGAACTTAGTCGACACCTCAAATCACATCAAACAATGATAAAAATACGAATCATACCCCAATTCAAGCTTAATAAAATTTAAAAATTCCAACTTCTACATTCAATGCCGAAACCTATCAATTCAAGTACGATTGACCTCAAATTTTGCACACACATCATAAATGATATAACAGACCTATTCCAATTTCTAGAATCGGATTCTGGCCCCGATATCAAAAAGTCAACTCCCCGGTCAAACTTCCAAGCTTAAATTTCTATTTTGGCCATTTCAAACCTAATTTAACTACGGACTTCCAAATAATTTTCCGGACACGCTCCTAAGTCCAAAATCACCATACAGAGCTATTGGAATCATCAAAATCCATTCCGGGGTCGTTTACACAAAAGTCAATATCCGGTCAACGATTTCAACTTAAGCTTTTATCTCGGAGACTAAGTGTCTCAATTCATTTCAAAACCTCATCGGACCCGAATCAATTACTCCGGCTAGTCATATAATAACTATAAAGCATAAATTGGAAAGTAAATGGGGGGAACGAGGCTGTAATACTCAAAATGACCGGCCGAGTCGTTACAACCACAGAAGACCTTGAAGAGAAATTCCCTACTGCTAACCCTCGTACTTGGGATGTTAGTAGGTACCATTCTTCTATTCGTCCTTCCAGTATTCCTGCTATGAAGGAAGACTACCGCTGCCATGAGTTGGATGTCATTGCTCCTGATCTATCGGAGCGAGTGACCCTTCCCAAGGAAGGTTTTGCATACTTTTACACGTATCCCTTTACTTTGGGTGCATTTTCTTTGAGTGGAGAGCTTGATTCCATGATTGTGGAGTTTTGCCTTCGCTACCAAGTGTGTTTGGCACAGGTAAGTCCTTCAGTGTAGAGGATGGTCGCATGTCTTCGACGCTTGTGCCAGGAGACTGCAGAAGAGCTAACCTTAGTCATATAATGAATCTCTATTTTCCCAAAATCTTTCGCGGGGGAATGATAAACCTCTGCAAGCATAGCCACTATGCTTTGCTGTCTAGTATGGATGATGACAATGACCGTGGGTGGATGGAACAGTTTGTTGCAGTCGCCACCAACGACATCATTCCGACAACGGCTTCATCCTTTTCGGCCGCTTGGAACCGCACTCGTAAGCTCTTTGTTTAGTATTTCCTTTTACTAGATATTCCTTTATGGCCATATCAACTCTTCACCCTTTGCATGTTTCAGCAACTCGATGGATTCCACAGGTGGTGGAAGGTTTGGACCAGTGGATTCATAAGATCTTGGACGTCACGACGCCCGAAACTCGTTTGTGGAAAGAACTGGCCCTTAAATATGGGTGGAAGGCCAAAAACCATGGTAATTATAATTTACCCCGCTTCCATTTTTTTTGTATATGGAGAACTTGGTTGAACCATTCTGACTTGTTCACAAAATTAGGCTACCTGTGGGCTCTGTTGTTGTCCCCGAGGAGGACGTTTTGGTTTATCCTGCTGATGCAGCGAGGCTGCTTCAGAAAGCACTTACTCGAACAGGTATATCCAAGCCTATTTCGGGTGCAAACAATTCTTTACGGAGTCCCCGGCCGTAGGATAAGCAACTAAATAGAAGACGTTCCTCTGCGGCTGATAAGTACGGACTTTGACTACTTATTAGCGCCATTTAGCTTTCGTTTTAGTCCAAAAGCGTTTAATTATGTTCTCGAAAACTGATGAAATGTGCTTCATTGCAGGAATATTTGAAGATGAGCCTCTGAGATAAAAGTCAATTCAAAAAGGAGTAATCTGAACTCAAGGACAAAAAAGGCACAAAAGCTCAGAAGTGCGGACCGCAGAATATCATATGCGGCCGCATATTGTGAAAAAAAACCCATCATAAATTGGTACATAGTGCGGTCCTTACATGAATTGTGCGGCCGCAAAGCTCGGTCAGAGCAAAGTTTAGAGAACCTGTATTTCAAGTCTACCAAAAGTTGTGCTCACAATTATTGTGCGGCCGCAGTTACAATTGTGCGGACCACAAGAGAGCAAGGTGCGGCCGTAGTTACTATTCTGCAGACCGCAAAAAGAATACAGTGCTGCCGCAATTCAGAATTATGCGGCCGCAAACTTCTTATCCTATCAAGCTGAAGAAAAGTGCGGACCGCACATGGAATTATGCGTCCGCGGAACCTCCGAAAGGGCATTTTTGTTCGAAATTTCCAGACTTGTATAAATAGAAGAGTTTCACTTTTTTAGGTTAACTTTTGACATCAAATGCTACAGTAGACGATTCTTTTTACTCTTTTTAGTTGTTTTTGCTATTTTGAGCTTTTTGAACATAGAGTTTATCAATTTAATTAGCAATATGGGTTTAATTATCATTTATTCTCCTATTTCTTCCATTTTAAGTATGAGTAGCTAGATTTTCACTAGGGTTGTGACCCAACACTAGTGTGTAAACTTAATGGGTGTTTGATTTATTACTTGTTTATGGTTGGGTGTTTATTATTTAGCCTTGTTATTGCTTTGATTTGAAGAATTAATGGTTGCAAACATTAGTTCATGCCTATTTCACTTGGTCTCTACTTGAGAAAGAGAGACTTCCTCCTCACATAGCACCTCCGAGGGTTCGGAGAGTGGCTGTCACGCTTCAGAGCCCTCTTCTAAACCTGTCCCTGAGGCACCAGTAGTTACAGTTGATGATATTCCGGATGATGTCCGAGTGAGTGATACTACAGTTGCCGGCCTTGAGAGGTCAGAGAAGAAAGAGGTCTGGGAGGATCGTTTTGTGAGTCTAGATGCCTTAACCAGCTTCCGTGGTTGGTGGCCGGTGAGATCACTCACTCTTGAGTGACAGTTCCAGCTTAAAGATATTGACAAGTATAATCCAGCCGTGTTGAGACAGTTCCGAGAGAAGAAGGGGTGGATGTGGTTCACCCAGTTAGTTGTGGATGCCAAGGAGTATTTGGTCTGGGAGTTCTATGTCAATGTAGCACACATAAAGAAAGGGACCAAAGTTACAAAAGTGAGAAATCTGAAGGTGCGGTTCGACTAGCACACACTGAACTCCTACTTGGGGTTTGAGGACGTTGAGATGGCACAATATTTGGAGAAACTGGCGATGGGTGATGCAGCTCGCCCATGGCTAGATGAGCTTCTTGTAGCCCCGGGGCCACCACCACCATGGATCATTGCAGGGGTTCCTATTCAGCGGAACACCCTAAATTTCAAGGCGAAGGGATGGCAGACCTTCGTACGCAGCAGACTAGACCCGTGTCAGAATGAAACCAACCTACCTATTTCACGGGCAGTTCTAGTCGCATCTATTATGGCCGGGTACCCGATCAACGTGGGTGTTGTGATGTCGGCCAACATGTTAGTGGTCGCCAGGAAAGATGATACCTCCTACCCGTATCCCAACACCATCACTGAGTACCTTATGGATGCACGGGTAGAGTCTAAAGATTATGACGCGAAGGTTCGGGTGAAGAAGCCCTTCTCTTGGTATTCTCTGATGGATGCACACAACCCAAAGAGAAAGGGTCAGCCGACTACCACCGTAGGCTAGTCTGATGAGCCATCGATGGTGGGTACAAAGACATCTGATATGCCATCCACTTTAGCAGAGCTTTCTACCAGTGCAGCTACCATGCCTCCGCCTTCATTCTCAGTGACTCCCACCCCGGCTTTGAAGCCAGTACCTATGCCATTTTCTCCACTCTCTGCATTGCGAGTCTCCTAGACACTGGTGAGCCTCAACAACTGGACAACCTCTCCGGCATCCCAGATTTCCCCCACAATTGAAGAATCCTTGAAGAAGATCTTGGACAACCAGAACACAATTATGGCCACTCTAATACAATATGGGTCAGTCATAGAGGAGCTGGGAAAAGAAGTAAAGAAGATGCGGATGTCACAGGCCTCGAAGAAGTCAGTGGACAAGCTCCGGCGACAGGTTACCAAGATTGCAGCAGTCGGAGACATTTCATTTGATATGCTGATAGAACCGCACCACCCAGGCCCAGATCCTATAGCACTTACAACACCAACTGGCCAGTCTGAGGAGCCATACACTGTTGCTGACATTGTCGAGGCAGTACGTCATATGTTCACCAACCCAGCCACTCCCGGACTTGAGGATGATGACATCCAATTGGATGAGGCTGAGGTCGGTGCCACTGCTGGGGACACAGAGATGGCCACAGAGCCATAGGGAGTTTTCTTCACTCTTACCTTTTTTTACTCTCATGTTGTTAAGCATTGGGGACAATACTTAGTTTTATTTGGGAGGGGGGTGGAGTTTCTTTGACACATCTTGATGAGTATGTATTTTGATAGCTATGAGACATTTGGATTGTAATTAACTTATTACTATTTACTCCTTCTTTCTCATTATGTATATATTCCCTTTTATCTCCTATTATGTATATTCGTTTAGCTTTCGATAGTTCTTTTGTTTTATAGCTTCTTTATCTTTATGTTTGTTTTCTTTTTGAATTAATAGCCTCTTGTTGATTTAATAGCTTCTTTTTATGTCTTAGTGGATAATAAGCCTTTGATTTTCTTAATGCCACGGTTCTTTCCAAAGACGATTTTTGTGTGAATTGGGTGGCTCTTCCCAACGATGGATGGCGTGACAACCTTCTTAAGGGATTGAGTCCGTTTTTGGTGTTTAGATAATAATAGTAGTAATAATGAATAAAAAAGACTTAATTGAGGCATACTTGAAGAGTCAAACATGCATCACTTGGTACCAACACATTTAACTACGTGCTTATGATTTAAAATAAGGTTTTTGGAAAGAAATAACTCTAGTTAGTGACCTTGTGACTCTCGTGTTGACTTAGATAATCATTGAGTGGTTCAATCGAACCATAGTGATTTTCAATCTTGAATATGGTCGGTGTGGGCCATAGACTCTATCCTCTTTAACAATCCAGCTGAGTGAGAGGCGAGATGTTATTGTTGCAAGTCCAAGTACCCGTGCTAATGGTCTAGAACTTGGCCCGAATGTGTTTCTAGGCGAAATTTTAAGTTTTGCTTGGCTTGCGAAGTGATTGTAGGCTCTCCTTGACCCACCTGAAGTTTTCTATTGTCCACCAATGTTGTTATCCCTAGTCAACCTATTGAGCCTAAAACCTTTCTCACTTGATAACCATGTTACAAGCCTTTACTCGTTTTGTCGTGACCCTCTCTTGGCACACGAGCTTTTCTTAACACTCATGTGAAATAATTGGCTAAAAAGGTAAGTTTGAGGGGAGAGACGAGGAGTTTTAAAAAGGTATCAAGGCACAAAAGAGAAAAGAAATGAAGAGAAGGAAAGGCAAGAAAAAGAAAGAATTAAAAAAAATGCAAAAGGAAAGTGAATAAGTTGAAGGGTTGAAAGGGATTAAAAAAAAAGTAATAATGCAAAGCATGGAGAAATCAAAGAAGGTGTGAATACCTAATTTTTGTACTGTTTTAACACCTCCTAAAGTCATTAGTGTTTTGTTGCTTTAATTATATTTCCCAATTTTTGTGTCTTTGATTACATATTTCCTATCATAAATATACCAAAAAATAGTTATTTATTTATTTGTGCATTTTAGGAATTAACTAACTATTCAATTGGTGAATTAATATAGTTAATTGATCATTTGAATAAGTTACTTAATTAATTTATTTGTTTGTGTAAATTTAGTTTAATAAGTAGGATTAAGAAAGAAATTGGGCCAAATTTGAAAGAGAAAGTGGCCAAAAGTGCAAGATAAGGGGCTGCCCTTGAAAGGGTCCGGAACGACGTAGTTTTGCCTCAAAACTACGTCGNTAAACTACGTCGTTTTATTAAGTGACCCAACATCAAATCTCACCCATTGATAAGCCCTTGATCTAATGGTCCATATTTGATCTCTCAAGAGGTATTTAAAGTCTCAAAAATCTGAAAACTTCCCCCATAACTCTTTCTCTTTTCTCTCCTCCGCCGCTGCCGCTGCCGGAAATCACCCACCGGCGGCGGCCAACCTCCAAACACCCCCAAATTCACACCATGTAATCTATACAACCTCCTCTTTCCATATCTCCAAACCAAATCCGTCAAAAATCCCTCAAACGCCTTGAATTTTAGATCTAGGAAACTTTAGCCACCACTTTTTTGCCCAAAATCTTGAAGTTCCGGCCACTACCACCCCCACAATACCTACATCAACAGATAGAGCTCATCAAGACTTACCTATTGATGTCAATTCCATTCCGAAAATCCAGCAACTAAAAATACGGCCAAATTCCGGCGACCACCCCGAACACCCTCGTTTGGTATACCCCTATTCTCATTTCCTTTGTCTATTTTTTCTAATTGTATTGTATTTAGTTTATGTCTAGCATAATTTCTGATTTATTTATTTATTTATTATTATTATTATTTATATTTTTATTATTAGTTGTGTTTAATTTATGTTAGCTTGGTCGTTCATAGTTATTAATCACTCATAATTAGTTATTCACTAGTTTTGAAATAGCTATTTGCTTAGTCATGATAGTTTATGATAGAAGTTTCAAGTGCTTAGTGAATTTGTTTTTATTGGATTTGAGTATTTGAATTTTTGTGTTGATAAAAGCTGAAATTAAAGAAGGAATAGTACAAGTTTGGTTGTTTTTACTGTGCAAAGACTTTGGAGTACAAAACTCAAAAGTTATTGTGTGGTGACAAGTACAATACTTTTTGACAACTTTTGAATAGTGTTTAGCTCACAAAGTTAGTCTTTTGGACAGACTTTTGGTGAACCAAAATCTGTCCAAAAAAATCTGATTTATTTGCCTATTTAAAGGGCTCTTTACTCATATAAAAGGGACACACTCTATTTCACACTCTATCTTATACTGAGACACATCTTGGAGAGTTGCTTGAAGACATATATCTTTGAGAAAAATCAGCAGCTTAATACATATAACAAGCTAAAATTTCAGAGTTTTGTGAGGATTATTTGAGTGCAAAAACCTTGAGAAAAATAGAAAGATCCCTTAGGCAATTTGTGAAGTTGATAGCTACCAGTTTCAAGCATTTTTGTTGAGTTTTCTGGGTTGTCTTAACACTTGAGTTGCTGCTGTTTCTACTGTATTTGCTGCTGAGTTTTTTGTTGCTGCACTGCTGTATTTTATTATTCTACAAACCAGGTAACTTTCAAATTCTTATATTGCAGATTCTTGATGATAATAAGAAGGATTTGATCCCGGTTTGGTTGATGGAACATATTAGATCTGATTTTGTTTCAAGATGAATGTTATATTAGTGTTATCATCATGTAAATCTGTTAAAGATTAGTTAAATTATCGTTTTCTTCTTTATTTATGTGATTAAAATTGCATTCTGTTAAGATTACTTAGTTTAAGGAAAAGATAAAAGATCCCACTTTTAACCATATTTGTTTAGTTTGGGCTCTTTTTCTTGAGTTACTTTCATGGTTCATGTATAATTATCTAAGAAAGATTTCTAGCTTCAAATGTTTTGATGCTTTGAATTATAGTCAACATAATGTTATACTTAATATAGTTCTTCTCTTTAGCATTGAAGTATTACC
>AWOL01S0022553.1:71729-105035 GCA_000715115.1 Nicotiana otophora
GTTTTTATGTTGTTAATGAGTGTAGTTTGATTAGTGCCATGTTGGTGTAGATGAGTAGAAATATTATGTTAATCCTTAAGAAATAGTTGGTTAAGAAGATAAAAGATAATAATTAGCATGTAAGTTTCTTTTATGAAAAAATAATTTTTAGTTTGGACATCAATGTAAGAAGCAATTTGGGCTTAGAAGAATACTTGTTATTTTGTGTTGTCTTGGTCATCGAGGCTCTTAAGCGACATGGGCCAAATAAGCTAAAATTTGTAAGCCCATGACAATAGAAAGTAAGATGGACATTTTCTTTAAAACCAATAAATTGTCTTTTGTTAAATAAAATAAGTGGCCGAATACCATAAAAGTTTAACATAAGCTTACCCGGGTTTAATGTCTTGCATTAGTGAGAAATTGTTTTTAATAATAATTTTTTTTTCAGTCGAACAAGTAATAAATAAAAAATAAGCGCTTTTTAATCAATTTAAGCGATAGACAATTTTAGGCACGTTTGAGATGTAGATCATGTGTTCATACACGATCCTTGGTTGATATTTTTTTTAATAAAGTAGTCATGTGTGCATTCCCGCTCCTTGACTCTTCAATATTAATTGTATTTAAACCATGTGTACCGACACGTTCTTTGTTTTAATACATATAATCAAATAAGGACTTTGTGTGCTTGCACGCTCCTAGGCCAAAATTATTAATTATTAAGCAGCACTAGACAATAGTAACTTAAGGCAAATAATACACACTTTATCCAAAAATAATTCAAGCCAAATTTTAGTCAATAAAAGCGACCGTGCTAGAGCCACGGGATTCGGGGAATGCCTTACACCTTCTCCCCGATTAACAGAATTCCTTACCCGGACTTTATTTTCGCAGACTAATAATAATAGAGTCAAATCTTCCTTTGATTAGGGATTCAAATAAAAGGTGACTTGGAACACCAACAGAATCAATTCCAAGTGGCGACTCTGTAAATAAAATAATTCCTACTCAATTTTGTCACTTTAATTGGAAAATCCCAAAAATCTTCATTACATTCCGAAAAAAGCCTTACGTGATTTCAAGTCGAGTGAGCTTACGTTAGTGGTGATTTACTTGAGGGGCAAGCCTATGGTACTTAAAGATGTACTTGCGACATTCTTTTGAGAGAGATGAGCGAACCTTTCACAAATCTTTGGAGGTGGGAATTACTTTATTTTCTTGAGGACAAGAAAAAGCTTAAGTTTGGGGGAGTTGATAAGTAGAGATTTTGACTGCTTATTAGCACCCTTTAGCTTTCGTTTTAGTCCAAAAGCGTTTAATTATGTTCCCGAAAACTGATGAAATGTGCTTCAATGTAGAAATATTGGAAGATGATCCCCCAAGATAAAATCCAACTCAAGAAGGAGTAATCTGAACCCAAGGACAAAAAAGACACAAAAGCTTAGAAGTATGGACCGCATAATATCATCTGCGGCCACGAGTTGTGAAGAAAAACCCATCAGAGATTGGTGCAAAGTGCGGTCCGCACATGAATTGTGCGGTCGCAGAAGCTGGGTCAGAGCAAAGTTCAGAGAACCCACATTTCAAGTCTACCAACAGTGCGGACCGCACAATTAATGTGCAGCCGCAGTTACAATTGTGCGGACCGCAGAAGAGCAAGGCGCGGCCGCAGTTACTATTCTGTGGACCGCAGAAAGAATGCAGTGCGGCCGCAATTCAGAATTATACAACTGCAGACTTCCTATCCTGTCAAGCTGAAGAAAAGTGCGGCCGCACAATTCCAAACCTGCGAAATGGCATTTTTGTCCGAAATTTCTAGCCTTGTATAAATAGAAGAGTTTCACCTTTTTAGGTTAACTTTTGACATCAGCTACTACAGTAGACAATTCCTTTTATTCTTTTTAGTAGTTTTTGCTATTTTGAGCTTTTTGAACATAGAATTTATCAATTTAATTAGCAATATGGGTTTAATTATTATTTCTTCTCCTATTTCTTCTATTTTAAGTATGAATAGCTAGATTGTTACTAGGTTGTGACCCAACCCTAGTGTGTAAACTTAATGGGTGTTTGATTTATTGCTTGTTTATGGTTGGGTGTTTATTATTTAGCCTTGTTCTTGCTTTAATTTAAAGAATTAATGGTTGCAAACATTAGTTCATGCCTATTTCACTTGGTTTCTACTTGAGAAAGAGAGACTTAGTCTAGAAAGATTTGGCTAGCAAGAAATTGGGTCAATCGAGAGAGTGATAAGTGCAATTAAAGGGTTGAACCTAGAGATAGTAAAACCCGACTTGAGCTTTTTATCAACCGTTTTGTTCAATACCCATTTAGACTTGAGAAAGCCAAATTGGGCAAAATCACTCTCTGTCCGAGAGGTATTGAGTGGGTAACCGAGTTATGATAGCTATAATACACCCCGACCAATAAAACAAGCTTTAAAATTTACAACCTATTAGGCAAATACCTAGGCAAAGGTCATAGCCCTAGGACTTTTACAATATTTGAAAAATAATAAAAACAATCTTCTAGTTTTATTTCTTAAATTGTAATTGTAGTTTAGATTAAATTTTAAAACAACCAATTTTTGCGGAAGTGCAAATTTAGATATACAAACTCGCACGCTAAGATATATACTACTAACTCCCATACATATAGCTCCCTGCGGAGTTCGACCCCGACTCTTGTAGGGTATTACTATTGCATTGACCGTTTTCATAACCTAGAATAGAGGAGCGAAATTGGACTAGATTAGCGGCCGGGCAAAATAATAAGAGGACAAAGGCTAGTATCATCAACTTTGGTGCCGAAATTGCTAGGGACCGAGAGCTTGAGTTAGCTGCTAAAAATGGACTCCCAGTGCAGTCTGATGCTCCTGGTTCTGCTTCCGAGTTTTCGGAAACTGAAGAGGGATCGGAAGGTAACGATGCTGAAGACCAAACTGGGAAAAACATCGAGCCATCGGTGCACACACCTACTTCTCCCGGGAATGCGGACACTTCTCTTCCTCCTGGTTCCGGAGGCGCTGCAGTTTAGCTTTTCTTTTCTTTTTCCCATTTTGAACTTTTACCGTTTTGGCACGTTCTTGTAAATAATGACATATTTTTCTCATATCGTTTGAGTCTTACTTTTGTTTGAATATCCATGCAAGTCTTTAATCTTTGCATTTGCTCAAGAGTTCTGCGTACGTCTTCCTGTTCGTGCTTTATTATGTGTAGTCTCGAATGTGTTTTCCTCGAAGCACTTTAGTTCCGAGCATTATCCCTTTTTCGTGAGGGTTTCTATAAGTATTTGCACAAGTTTACTTTTTGCGTCCTTTTCATATGTGGCTTCGGGTGTATTTTCCCCAAAGGTATTTTTGATTCTGGGCATAGATTCTTCCGGAACCAACCCTTTAACGTGAGGGTTTTTATAAGTATTTGTGCAAGTTTACCTTTTGCGTATTTTACATATGTGGCTTCGGTGTATTTTTCCCCGAAGGCATTTATGATTCCGGACATAGATTCTTCTGGAACCAATCCTTTAACGTGAGGGTTTTTATAAGTATTTGCGCAAGTTACTTTTTGTGTCCTTTTCAAATGTAGCTTCGGGTGTATTTTTTCCCGAAGACATTTTTGATTCCGGGTATAGATTCTTCCGGAACCAACCCTTGAACGTGAGGGTTTTTATAAGAGAGGGCCCTCTTATGTTTATGGTGCTCTTGAAGAGGACGTTTCCTATTTATTACGGCACTAACATTTGAAGTACTTGTTTAATTTTCAAATGACAAAGTTTATTCATCATTCAGACAAGAAACAAGATAAAAATAAAAGGATTTCATTTCATTCCTTCTATTTTCAAAAAATACATAAGCATTTGCTATGCTGAAAAGAAATTGCCATTACTTGTGGCTATCTTGTACAACTTGTTTCTACGGGGTTAGTTGCGCAGTCCCCGGTTCATGCATTTAATTTTTGGATTTTCATTCCCCGGTTGATGTGGCAGTCGTTGTTGCCGTATCCTCATATCATTCCCCCCCAGTGTTCGAATGCGAAGAGTGCGAATTGGAAAACTGGAAGTTTTGTATCTTCGAAGATTCTACTAATGAATTGCTAGATAATCCTCAACTCGGTAACACAACTTTAGTTCCCCTCAGGAATTTATGCTATCGAGCGAAGGAATATATAAAAACCCTCTAGTGATTTGTGCTCGTGAACGGTTGGGTAACCTTTGTTCGGTAGAAAACTTAACTTCCCAGTGGGAATTTGATATTGAACCAAAGATTATCTAACCGTCCCTGAGTGTAAACCTGCTTGTTTGCCTTGCTATCAAAGGTCTTATTGCTGCTGTCTTCGTAGTATACTTTCTGTTGCTGCCTCGTTAAAAATCTTGCCAGAAAAACCCAATTGGGACAAAAACTGAACGAAGGGAAAAAGAGTGCAACACATACTTTCCGCTTGAATAATGTACATCAACAATAATATCTTTTGAGGTGTGCCACGTTCTAGTTGCTAGGCAATTGTCTCCATTCTGGTTCTCCAACTCGTATGAACCTTTTCCAGTGATAGCTGAAATCCGGTAGGGACCTTCCCACGTTGGACCTAGCTTCCCCGCGTTGAGCTCCCGGGTATTTTGGATTACTTTCCTCATACCCAAGTCTCCTACTTTGAAATAACAGAAGTTGTCTCTTTGATTATAATATCGCTCCATTCTCTGCTTTTGAGCTACCATTCTTACATGCGCCAAGTCCCTGTGTTCCTCGAGCAGTTCCGAGTTGATTAACATCGCTTCGTTGCTCGATTCTTCGTTTGCCCAAAAATGTCTCAAAGTGGGTTCACCTACTTCCACCGGGATTAGTGCTACAACACCGTACATAAGGGAAATGGAGCTTCTCCTGTACTCGATTTGGCCGTTGTTCGGTAGGCCCATAGAACTCCGAGCAATTCTTCGGGCCATTTGCCTTTTGCTGCTTCCAACCTTTTCTTGAGGTTTTGAATAATCACTTTATTTGTTGACTCCGCTTGACCGTTTGTACTTAGATGATAAGGAGAAGATGTGATCCTCTTTATTTTCAAATCTTCGAGGAATTTTGTAACTTTTGCATCGATAAAATGTGGCCCATTGTCGCATGCTATCTCTTTTGGTATTCCGAAACTGCAAATTATATTTTTTCACAGGAAATCGACCACTTCACGTTCTTCGATCTTCTGATAAGGACCTGCCTCTACCTATTTAGAAAAATAGTGAGTCAAAATTAAAAGAAACCTTACCTCTCCAGGAGCCGGTGGCAGCGGTCCAACGATGTCCACCCCCCATTTCATGAACGACCATGGGGACAGAACTGAATGTAAAGTTTCTGCCGGTTGATGTACTAGTGGTGCGTAGCATTGTCACTTATCACATTTTCATACGAATTCTTTGGCGTCTTGTTCCATGCGAGGTAGTAATATCCTACCCGTACCAACTTCAGCACCAAAGCATCTGCGCCCGAGTGATTGCCGCATATCCCTTCATGGACTTCTCTCATGACATAATTAGCTTCTAACACTCCTAAGCATCGGGCTAGCAGGCCTTGGAAGGATTTTCTATACAATTGGCCTCTCTTGAAGCTATAACGTGCAGCTTTGGCGCCTAACGCTCGTGATGCTTTGGGGTCTTCGGGCAACTTCTCATGCTCGAGATAGTTGATTATTTCATTTCAACAGTCCCAGACTAGACTAGTCGAATTTACCCTATAATAACCATCCGTATCCAGGACTGAGCTCATCAGTTGTACTATCATCCTGGATTCTGATTCCTTTATTTCCGTCGATGATCCAAAGTTTGCTAATGCATCCGCTTCTGCGCTATCCTCCTTCGGGATGTGAGTAATTGACCACTCTCGGAATCGCTCCAAAAGAGCCTGGACCTTTACCACATATTGTTACATACGTTCTTCTTTGGTATCAAAGATCTTGTAGACCTGATTTACCACCAGCTGCGAGTCACATTTAATTTCGATAATCTCAGAATCAAGTCCCCGGGCCAATTCGATCCCTGCAATCAAAGCTTCATACTTTGCTTCATTGTTAGTTAAAGGGATCATTTTATTGGCTTGCCTTAGGGTTTCCCCCGAATGCGTGATTAAGACTATTCCGAGTTCAGACCCCTTTATGTTGGAAGCTCAGTCCGTTAATAAGGTCGAGACCCCGATGTCGATTCCGACACCATTACTGCCTCCTTAGTTGTCAGAGGCAGTAGTCCTGGACTAAAATCGGCTACGAAGTCAGCCAAGACTTGCAACTTAATTGCAGTACTTGGTTTATATTCTATGTTGAACTCACTCATTTCGACGGCCCATTTGGCCAATCTGCCCGAGACTTCGGGATTCTAGAGGATGTTCCCTAAAGGGAAAGTAGTCACCACAACTATTGTGTGACATTGGAAGTAGGGCTTCAGCTTCCGAGCGGTGACTATGAGAGCTAAGACCAATTTTTGAAAATGCAGGTAGCGAGTTTCTGCTCCCGTTAAAATTTTGCTAACGTAATAAATGGTTGCGTACCTTCGTCCTCCCGGACTAAAATCGCACTTACCGCAACTTCTGAAACCGCGAGGTAGACTAGCAATATTTCACCTTCTTTTGGTTTTGATAGCAATGGAGGGTTCGATAAGTACTTCTTCAGAACCCTCAGAGCCTGCTGGCACTCCGGTGTCCATTCGAAATTATTCTTCTTTTTGAGCAGTGTGAAGAAGCGATGGCATATTTTCGATAACCGGGAAATGAACTTGCTCAAAGCTGCTAATATTTATGTGAGCTTTTGGACTTCCTTTATGTTTGATAATTGATCTGGGATATCTTCTATGGACTTGATTTTGTCGGGTTTTACCTCAATTCCACTTTGTGAGACCAGAAATTCCAAAAACTTACCAAAACTGATCCCGAACGCGCACTTCTCGGGATTAAGCTTCATGTTATGCTTCCTCAGGATGTTGAATGTTTCTTGCAAATGCTTAAGATAGTCACCTACATTCAAAGACTTAACGAGCGTATCGTCTATATAAATTTCGTCTTTCCTATTTGCTTTTCGAACATCTTATTTACGAGCCGTTGATAAGTGACTTCAGTATTTTTCAACCCGAAGGACATTACATTGTAACAATATGTACCAAAATTCGTTACAAACGAAGTTTTTTCCTAATCTTCCGGGTTCATCTTGATTTGGTTGTACCTGAAATACGTATTGAGGAAACTCATCAACTCATGTCCGGCCGTGGCATCAATCATTTGATCGATATTTGGCAGCGGGAACGAGTCTTTCAAGCACGCCTTATTAAGGTCTTTATAGTCTACACACATGGGAAATTTATTGTTATTCTTAGGAACTACTACTACATTGGCTAGCCAGTCCGAATATCTTACCTCTCGGATCGAACCGATTTTAAGCAAGCGGGTTACCTCTTCTTTGACAAATTTATTCCTGGCGTCGACAATAGGGTATTTCTTCTACCTTACTGGAGGTACGTTGGGATCCAAATTCAGCTTGTGTACGGCTATTTCTGTCGGGATACCTCTCATATCCTCGTGCGACTATGCAAACCAATCAGCATTAAATTCAAGGAATTCAATAAAACCAGACCTGAGCTCCGGGTGCAGTTCTGTCCCCAAATAGAATTTTCTTTCTAGGAATTCCTCGAACAATGCAACTTTCTCCATTTTCTCTGCCGTGGACGTCGTTGCGTCCGTCTCTTCTGGAACTTGGAAATATCTCGGCACTTGATATTGTTCTGATGACTCTGTTTCCGGGCTAACTCCTTCTAGCTCGGGAGCAGGTGCCGGTTCCTGTAATTGCTATGCCGTGCGTTCCTTCCCTGTACTACTGGAAACTAAGATTGCATTCATCTTCCTTGCTGCTGGTTGATCACCTCTTATCTGTTTGATTCCTTCACGCATTGGAAACTTCAGCAACTTGTGATATGTTAAGGGTACATCTTTCATCTCATGTAACCATGGCCTTCCCAGGATGACGTTGTATCCCACATCATAATCAACTACTTCGAAGATAGTTTTTTTCATTACTCATTCAGCGTTCGTGAGCAGCAAAATATCTCCCCGGGTCATCACGCTTGCAAAATTGAATCTAGCGAAGAGCTTTGTTGTCAGAATAATGCTTCTGGCAAGTTTAGCTTGCTCCAATACTCTCCATTGTATGATAGTACCAGAACTTCCTGGATCCACTAGAACACGTTTAATCTTAAAATCTAACACATTTAAGGAAATTACCAGTGTGTCATTGTGTAGTAACAACAATCTATTTGCGTCCTCCTCCGTGAAAGTGATATTGTCTTCCTAAAGTCTTTTACTATGAGTTATTTATACTTTCGTCTTCTTCACTGCCGAAAAGGTGACCCCGTTATTCTCATTCCCCCCGAAGATCATATTGATCGTTTGGCGTGGGGGTTCTTCTCCTACTTTCAAAAGTTCAGTATTCTCTCCGCTACGACCATAACTGTTCTTAGCTCGGTCACTCAAGAATTCTCTGAGGTGACCATTCTTCAATAGTGTTGCCACCTCCTCCCGGAGGTGTCGGCAGTCCCATGTTCGGTGGCCATTCATCCTATGGTATTCACACCATAAGTTGGGTTCCCTCTAGTTGGAATCGGATCTCATAGGTCCCGGGAATCGTGCCTCTTTAATATTTCTCATGGATGACACCAACTCCATTATACTGACGTTGAAGTTATATTCCGATAACTTGGGGTAAGAAGGATCCAGAGACCCCGACATCTCCGTATCCTGGAGTGATCTATTATTTCGACCACAATCGGTCCCTCTATCAGCGATGAACTTGTTTGCTACCCGGAAGTTTCTACCAAGGCCTTCGATCCGCTCGTAGGGCAAAAACCGGCCCCTCGAAGTCCGTCTGTCCGCGCCTTAGTCATCCTTTGATTTTTCTCTGCTCTTCTCCCGTCCTTTGGCCGATGACGTAGAACCGACCAGGTCATCTTCGATCCTTAGCTTTGACTCGTACCAGTTGTGGACATCTGCCCAAGTTGTTGCTTGAAACTCAAGCAAGCTCTCCTTCAGCTTCCAGGAAGTGTCTGAACTTCTCGGATTCAATCTTTTGGTGAATGCTTCAACTGCCCATTCATCCGGGACAGCCAGGAGCAACATTCTCTCTTTCTGGAATCGGGTAACGAACTCTCGTAGTAATTCAGATTCTCTGTGTGTAATCTTGAATATGTCGGCCTTCCGAGCTTGTACTTTTTTGGCCTCGACATGAGCTTTGATGAAAGAATCCGCGAGCATCTCAAAGGAATCTATCGAATGCTCGGGTAATAATGAATACCACGTTAGAGCTCCCCTCGTGAGAGTTTCTCCAAATTTCTTTAGCAACACAGATTCAATTTCGTGAGGAGCTAAATCATTTCCTTTTACCGCCGTTGTGTAAGTGGTAATATGCTCATGTGGGTCTGAAGTCCCATCATACTTTGGCACTTCAGGCATTTTGAACCGCTTTGGGATTGGTTCTGGTGCCGCACTCGTCTTATATGGAAATTGAGTATACTTCTTCGAGTCCGGGCCTTTCAATATTGGTGGCGCGCCCGGGATTTGGTCCATGCTGGTATTTACTTCCCTCATAAACCGTAAAAGTTCATTCTTGAATGGGTCATTCTCGTTGTTGAGACTGGATCTGCTCCCCCCAGCCCCATCGGAGCCAACTTGGCCCCTAAGAGTGTTAGTTTTGACTCTCTGCGTCGTTTGGTTTGCGGGAACACCGTGATGAATTGGATCTCATCTGTTTGTATTATTTGAAGTCCCCGATAATGCCTGCTTCAGTTCTGTCATAACCTGATCCTGCAGCGTGAGATGGCCTAGAATGATTACCTGTTGCTCCCGCAGGATCCTCACCGTATCCACGACATGCTCCTCATCAGCATCATCGGGAGTTGTCTCTCGAACCTGTCGAGGGTTCTGCCTGTCATGCACCGGTGTGACGTCATTTCCTTCATTGCGGGCGTCACTGATTGAATCCTCGAAATGGGGTTGATCCCCTCGAATTTCTAGGTTGTACGTGTTATTAATAGTGTTATCTGTCATTTTTTTGTGATTTTTTCTAAGACAAAAATAATCAAATCGAGTTAGTAAAAAAGATAAGGATCAATTTAATTGCACGACTGTCTAGGCCCCACGATGGGCGCCAAACTGTTTACCCGTAAAACGGTACAGTTGAATTTATACGTGGGTTCTAGACAAGTGAACTAATTTGATCCTGAAATAATCCAATAATTAAAGAAATATACAATACTTAGCCTTGAAATATAGATGAAACAACAGAGACGACAATTCCGGGAACAGGGTTTTCGGGCACAACAATGATGAGATAAAAAAGCAAGAAAGAAGATTGTATTAAGTTTTGTATAGAATGTAGTATAAGTTTAGCCAGAAAGTTCGTGTTTTACAATGATAACTGAGCTCACTATTTATAGCTATGTCTAGGGAAGGAGGACCTAGGATCGTGCCCTCCTTTAATGCCAATTACGAGGGTCATTGATGAAGATGTAACGGTGAACATAAATGTCAAATTCTCTGTAACGGACCGTCGCTCTTAATGCTGCAGAATATTCTCTATTAAATGCTACCGGTCGCAGAGCATTTAATATACCCTTATGAACGTTATCCCTTCCGGTGACAAGTGGAATAGCTGCGTTCGGTCTTCGGCCATCCCCGTCTTGGACTTCACGTGTCTTTTCTTTAGACGACCACATGTCATATCATATTTTACCTTATACAACTATGTCACTCACATTGATAAGGAGTACTGTAACGGTCCAAACTTGAGGGTTGTCAATGCAATAACTAAGAACTTTAATGGTTAAAAATTTCCATTATATATAATGTAGGACAGCTCAGTGCACTAAGCTCCCGCTACATACGGGGTCCTGGGAAGGATCAGACTACATTATCTATATGAATAAAATATAGTTTCGAGTAGATCTTGATTTGATTAAAAGAAGACAAATCAATTAAGACCACTTGGTTTTTTAGGGCCAAAATATGTCAAGCTATTGGTTTCGTTGTGTTTGTCTGCTACTAGAAAGATCCTTTTTCTGTTCCTATAATGAGCTTCTTTAAACAAAATTAGTTTGTCCTAGAACATTAAAAGACGTGTCACTATTTTACTATTTATCCTAAATTTGAGTTAACGATAAAGTAATTAGTAAAAATGGGTTATTATTACTAAAGTCTGAACTAAGTAAGATTGCGACAAGATTAACCACATTGTTTAACAGAAAAATCTTCATTGAAATCCTGAGCTGCCACAAAATGGGGGAACACACACATGCTTATTTGGATTTGTGCAATAATATAAAAGATTATCTCTTTTAGTATAGCTCATGTTTTATCTATTGGACCACTCGATTAATTAGATGCTTTTATCGGGAATGTAAACACCTTGAAATCAATGAAACTAAAGCAATCTTTAACTCACAAACTGAGAAAATGTAACGTAGTTTCCTTTATTTATGTTGCTCCTTAATTATATTTTGTTGGCTTTTAGTTATGTTATGCAGGTTATATATTATAACGATTGTCATAAGATATATTATAATTCATGGATTATTAATTACACGATGAATAATAAGACATAAAAATGTTATACAAAAATGCAAAATTAACTTTATTTTTCTATCATTCATACGTATACTTTTATTGCAAATTCTATCCCATAAAAGCGACCATTGTAGTAGGATTGCAGAGTTGTAATAGTAGTGTAAAGTTCTTTTCTAGAATATAAACATTCTATTGCTAATATAAGTTTTTTATATTATTAGGATTCTTATACGGCAAACAAAACGAGCTTTTAAGTGCGGGAAAGTATTTTCTTGATTAGAACATGATGATGTTTGTGTCTTATGCTTGTATCTTCTTTAATTACTGGTTAAAAAGATCACTTAAGCTAATTAGAAAGTCATGATCGAGATATTATATTTGAAAGGAGAGGTAATGAGTGATTTTACAGATTACATAATATAATTGAGCTTCATAGCTCTCATTTATTTGCAATGACAAGCTTGCCACGCACTCAAAGTAGACAAATTGAACTTGTAAGATGGGAAAAGTGACGAACGGAAATGAGAGAAAATGCAATCCATAAGTCTAAAATGTAGAAATTCTATTTCAGTACTATTCATTATTCAGGCCACAAATTGTGAAAGAGAAACGTCTTTGAAATATAGAAAATCAGAAATCTATATATCCCAAGACAAGTATAAACATAATTAAGCCATAACATTGACAAATGAAGAAATGACATACAATTTTCAGTGGTTAAGATTTCTATCAGTGGACAACAAGATTCTAATTTCCTATCAGGTTTCAAAAATCAAACTTAGTAGATAAGACTATCAAGAACAAAATGCAACCACTACGGACTTTTTATTTTGACACTTTTTTCTCCAAGTAAATTGTTTTAGAAATAATTGATGATTAGTCCCAAGAGTCAAAATAATTGAACTGCCTATGTAGGATAAATATATTTATAAAGGTTAGTACAGGATCAGTTGCATTGTTTCCTTGATCCTATAGATGGCTTATATATATTCCCAAATAATCCAAGTTAATTGCATGAGCCACAAGAAAAGATATCAATGCTTGAAGCTTTGTCTTCGATATGACCTTACTTTTCTTTCTACCCTGTTGGTTGTTGTCTTTAAAAAAAAGGCAAAGATCACTTATAACCTGGGCAGTCGAGATTATATATCCACAATAATTGACTATTTTACCTTTTTGTTTTGGTCCAAATAAGTGTCTATTTACGTAATCAAGAAGGAATTAATTTTATTTTCCCAAAATTTGTCCTTGTTTACATATTCAAATGTGTCAAGGTAACAACTAATTGAGAATAATTTAGTTAATACTATCTTTTTTTCTCTAGCAGTTCGTATTTTCTTAATGGGTGTGCCAACAGTAAAATAGTCACTTATTGTGGACCGGAGGGAATATATTTTATAGTCGCGAGGTGTTATAAAATTTGTAAATTTTTTGTATATAACATACAGAAATGTGTATATACAAAATATATAAAAAATGTATATATTTTTCGACTATTATTCTGAGATCGGATTATACAATGTCATTTTCCTTTTATAAACGTAAAAAATAGCCAATGATAAATGGACGAATTCCACTTAAAGGGGACCACAGGAAATCGACAAATAGTTTTTTGTTTCCAACAGTTTTGTCAAGGGTGGTATCATGCAATAGAATATAACAGTAATAACATTTAATTTGTCCAAATAACGAAAAATCACATCTCTACAATATCCTCCCCACCCCAGAACCACTTATGTTGAAACTTGAAAGGACATGACCAAACTTCCCATTGATGATTTGTTTATAGCCTTTCACAGTTCACTAACTTAATCATTTGAGCTCAGCAAGTTATGCATCCCAAATGATAATTTGTTTTCTTGATCAATCTCAAAACTAGTATCTACAGGACACTTTTGCATATATTTGATGCTAATGTATTAGATAAACTCTTTAGTTTCTTTTACTTTTCTGTCTATGTAATGTAAGAAAGAATACGATTTAAGTTATATACCTCGGAAGTATAACGATTATTTATGCTAGTAGTATAATTTAACCTATTATACACCAGGTTAGGTATGTTATTATTATATTCACCTAGTTACCAATAATGCGCATTGTAAAGAATTACCTATAATTATCTTATAAGTAATCTGTTGTGTAAATATTCTTTACGCTTTCGGTTTATAAAATTGACAGAATACATAGATAGACACTTTAACTATCACAGAAATTCCACTTGAACACCTCATCTAAGCCATTTTCCAACGGAACACTTTTACTATACCTTTACCGCACCATTTTAACACGTCCGACCTGAGCTTATAAAAAAATTTCACGCGTGTTATTACGCACTGCCAACATGGATAATATAACCAATGAAAAATTTTCATATTTTTTTACAATACCACATAGACTTCTTTGCCGGGTAAAACAAAATATAATTACCCTCTTCCTAATAACCCTCTCATTTTTACATATTCCTAAAGACAAACGACCAAAGAAAACCCTAAGTCCCAAATTCGATTCCAGTAAAATCCGTCCAAAGCGATGCATGTCCGTTGATTCTGCTTCGTTTTCATTCGATATTCAGTGGTAATCAGTGCTATAGGTTGATATTTGTTCGATTTACCTTCTGTGCTTGAAGAACCATTATCAATCGAAGTGCTAAAATGTTGAAGTGCCACTTGATACTTGTCATTGAAGTGCTGAAAGGGTAAGTCTTTTTAGTGTTTTGTATTGTAATCATTTTAGTGGTGGGCTTCTGTGCGAGTTGAGACCGATTTGGGGCCACAATTAGGTTTTTTTTTAAAGGAATGTGGGAATATTAAAAATAATGATGTCAGACTTTATTGCTGTTAATTTTCACCATGGTGGTAACTTTACCCTTGACCATAACTCGAAATATGTGGGGGAACACGGGGTGTTAATAGCTAATATTGACAAAGATCATTTTTTAATTCCAGAACTATTATATTACATTAAAAAAAGGGGATATGCTACAGTGGGTGGCTTCTATTACCAAGACCCGAAAAATAAGAATTTTGTCTATGTGCATAGTGATGCACAATTATTTAATATTGTGTGTAACCAAGAAAGATGTGATACATTTGTATATTCAGCATATTGTTCTAGACCCTGAGTTAGTGTATCCCATTGCATGGGCTGTGATAGACAATGAGTCAAAAGCATCTTGGAGTTGGTTTATAAACAACTTAATATATGATTTGGAGTTAGGAGATGGAGATGGATTAACAGTTATCTATGATATGCAAAAGGTATTTTACTTCATCTCTATATTCTGTTTTAACTTACTACTTCATCTCAACTTTCTGTTTTAACTTTCTTAGTCATCTCTACTTTCTGTTTTAAATTTCTACTTCATCTCAACTTTTTGGGGGTTCTGTTTGATTCATTGCTATTTTGTAGGGATTGGTACCAAGCATTCAAGAGTTACTACCAAATTGTGAGCATCGAATGTGTGTTAGGCATATATGGTCTAACTGGTCAAAAACTTGGAAAGATGAGAAGATGAGAAAGCAATTTTGGAGGTGTTCTAAGGCTAGTTTTGAGGTGAAGTTGAAAGAAGAACTGGCTACTTTGAGAAAGCTTGGAAAAGGTATATGTGAAAGCTTATTGAAGTATAACAAAGAGTATTGATGCAGAACTTTTTTCCTAGAAGACTCCAAATGTGATATTGCAGAAAATAATATGTGTGAGACCTTTAATTCTTGGATATTGGCAACTAGGCACAAGTCTATTGTTAGCATGTTAGAGGACATTAGACATACAGTAGTTAGGAGACATGTTGATATGATAAAGTTTTCAGAGACTTGGATTATAGACATTTCTCCTATGGCAAGGGTGATTCTAGAAGAAAATAAGGAGTTTTCTAGGAAATGCAAAGTTTTGTGGTTTGGAACTGATGGGTTTGAGGTTGATAAGTATGAATACAAATATATAGTGAACTTGAGGAGAAGAACATGCACTTGTATATCCTGGTAGTTAAGAGGGATCCCTTGTGCACATGCAATATGTACAATCTATCACCAAGAAGAAGAACCATACAATTATGTGGATCACCGGTATAGAAAGGAGATATTTCTCAAGGCATATCAATACTTTCTTGAACCAATCCCCAATATGAAGATGTGGTCTGACACTAATAACATGGTAATTGAACCTTCTCCACCAAAGCCAATGCCAAGCAGCCCCAAAAGAAAATAAAAAAGGTCAAGAATGAGCCTAAGAAAAAGAAGTATGGTAAGCTCTCTAATCAAGGAGTTAAGATGAAATGTTCAAAATGTCATCAAGCAGGCCATAACAAGTCTACATGCCAATCAAGAGTAAGTTGTAATATTTTTCACCTTTTTGTTCACTTCAAATGCTAACTTATATATGTGTTATAATTGAAATTTTTTAGGGTGGAATGGTAGAGTCTACAAGTGGGCAATCAACTCAAGCAACTCAACAAAGCCAAGGAAGTCCAGCAACTCAAGAATTTGTAGCAATTAATACAAGCAGTGGCAAAGGAAGGGAAAATAACACTAGATTTGGCAGGGGTGCATTTCCAAATGCACCTCCAGCAACTGCTCCTTGAAAACTTACTGTTGGGGTTAAAAGAACAAGGAAGAGAGGTGTTGAATATGTGCCACTATCTGATGGACAGAAGAGGCCAAGAAATGTTGGTTTTGGATGTTACACCAACCCTACAACTGGAATGACTGTCATTAATGTAAGGACTTTCTATTCATAACTTCAACTTGTTATTACTACCATTTTTGATGACTAATCTATATGCTTTTATGTCAATTTCAGCCTGGTAGTTCAGGTAAAAGAGTTGTATCATATGGGACTAAGGTTGTGAAGGATACCAGTACAGTCAATATTGATCTTGATTTTAAACCTCCTGGGCTTAAGTTTAAAGGCAGAAATGCAATAACTACTTCCCAGCTACAACAACTAAGTGCAAATAGGAGAAACCAAATTGGATCTTTCATCAACTACCTCTTCAGTTGCAAGTCCAGCCCCTCCAGCGCCATAGTTGTGTTAGGAATGTGCTATTTTGAGTTTGAGTTCATGACTTTTGCTAAGTATCCAGACTTGGATTGATTATTGTGTCTTTTTTGGGTCATTAGTTGGCACTACTTTAAGATGTAAATACTTTAGTTGTTTGGAACTGTGACTGGTGTTATAAACATTTTAGTTGTGAATGCAATTTAAATGCTATTACTAGCCTCAGTTTAAAGCATTCGTGTATGTGCTTTTATGAAGCATTCAGTTTAAAACATTCAATTTAAAGCATTCAGTTAGTAGCATCAGCAGCCTTTTGCATCATTTATGAATGCAATTGCAGTGCTTTTTCTGCATAAGTTGGATTGTATGTGCTTGGTAAATATGGAGGATGGTAGACTGCGATAGTTGTTTGTTATGATTTATCATTTAAATTCATTTTACAACTTCAACATTTTAGTACTTTGAATTCCATATTTGAACCAATACATAAAAAGCAATTGCAGAAAAATTCTTCGTTTCATTGAAATAAGGCCACTGGCCAAAATTACATTCAAACAAACTAGATACACCCAAAATATATCAACCAATATTACAAACACAAAATACAGCAGCTAAGACACAAAATACAACACCTAAGACACAAAATACAACAGCTACTCCAACCACCAGACCACAACAACTACAACGATCGACGACACAATAGCAAACCAAAATAATTAGCATTATTACTATAATATAAGCCAATTTCTTCCTCCATGTTATTGCTCAAGCCCTTTCTTCTTCAAAAGCTTTGACCCTGTTCAGTAAACCCCAAATAACCCTATTCGCTTGGCTAGAAAACTCGTCGTCAACCCACCTAAAATAATTACATCCACCTTTGTCCTTCAAAAAAAAAAAATTCATTCAAACTAAAATCGGGAACAACATAGCAAAAATAATTAATTGTAGTTAATTATCACTTACCATTTCAATTTTGTATCCATAGAACCTCTTTCCAGGATTAGATAGAGACCATAAAGTTTTCAATTGGCATGAATCGACTTTTGGTGTGAGAGACATAATTGAGAGCTTAAGCCAAGATTCGAACACAAACGGCGAGACAACTTTCAATTTGGTGAGAATAATAGAATTTTTAAACCAAAAAATCAAGAAAAGGGTGAAGAAATAGGGCTGGATTTTTTAGGGAAAGGTGAAGAACTAGGGCTGGTAAAAGGGGATGAGGGTTTAATTATATAATGGGAAAATGGTGTATTTTACCGTTTGCATTGTACCATTGAAATAGTTTTTGTCAGCATATTTTTACTGTTCACGCGCTCAAGTGGAATTTCTGTGATAGTTAAAGTGTCTGTCTATATATTCTGCCAATAAAATTTGAACTCTGAAATGTCAAAATGGTACAGGATTGCTTGACATTCATACATGCATACATACCAATTGGTGCATAAATTAAGCTCCAATAGGCAGTGAATAAAGCACTTCAGCAAAGCTCCAATAGGCAGATGAATAAAACACTTCAGCAAACACAAGAATGTCAACTTTACGAGGTCATATTCTTCAAATAGTTGTTGTAATTGGATCAGATATATTTATAAACAATAGAAGGGCACCAAGTAATGAAAATCCGACAATCTTTTACCTACCAAAATGAACTTGTAATAATTAAATGGTGCACCACTAGTTAAACATATAATGTTAGGTTATTAAGTATTATTTCCACTAACAAAAGTACAGTACGTGTCATCGTGTAATTAATTAATTTGATACCATAAGATAAAATGCAAGCTTGTAAATTTATTAACAAGCATGTCAATCTTTCTCGTGTCCTGGGAATTTGTTTTACTTGCTCAATCTTGATATTATCTGCATAGAAAACTAGACATGACAAACAAACAAGCACACACATACACGCACACAAGAACTACATTTGTCGATGAAAAGTAAAACCTTGTCGAAAATCTATCCTTAAAATCAGAAATACTGAGGAGGTCTAGTCTCATTTACTCCGTCAGCTCAAGTTCATTATTTTTGGGGTTTTCCTAAAAACAAATTAAGAAGAAAATCTTTTTTTTGGGGGAATTCTTGAGTTTGATTTCCTGAAAAAAATCCTAAGGGGGATTTCCACAAAAACTTATAAACATAACATAAAAAGAATAAATTGAAGAAAAGGAAAAAGAAGTTTAATAAGGAACAATATATAGTAGTAGTTCACAGAAATTTGGCTTCCATTAATGGGATAGAGTTTTGTTGCCTTATTTGCAATTTGACACGCCTGAAGTTCAATTATCATATGTCATTAGAACCATCATTGTGTTTTAGTACTAGACTAGGAGTTAAAAAAGGAATTAAGAAGATAATCTAAAGTAAAAATAAAGATACAGAATTACCTGAGATAAATCAATGTCTTGACTAATATATCCTCGAGAAGTCAAGCTCAAATGAAGCCTTTTAATTTAATTTGTTTCTGTATTGTTGGTGAGTGATTGAAGCTGCTAGATGACCTGATGGAACCAAACCTATGAAAGACGATACCTATATTTTCTTTCAAGAAAACTTCGAAAAATTCCATTTTCTTTTCGAAAATATCACTTCAATTTCAAACCCAAAACAGGAAATTAAAAGACCTCAAAATTTTAAGAAAAAATGGAATTTCTTTTCTTTTCTTCTTTGCAAGAAAATATTTATATATATAGAAAGAAATGGACTTTGTTCGTACCAGATCATGCTGGCAGCTTCAACCTCTCAAAAACCAACATACAAATATATACTTATAGTTCTATATAACAAGAATGGATTCAAGAAAGAGCAAATAATGAAGAAAGGGTAATAGTCTATTTGAGGAAGCATTTTAAGGTATAAGAAGGAAGTGGGACTTTTGGTGTGTGTGTGTGTGTTATTGATGCCCTATGGCTGATGCAACACAAAATTAACACACACACACACACAAGAAGCATGCATGCTTTGGGTTTTGCAGAAAATGGATGGATGTCCCTCGTGAATCTCCCATCCATCTACTACTCCTATATATATATATATATATATATATATATATATATATATATATATATATATATATATATATCTTTACTTTTTCCTTTTCCTCCCCTTGTTTGCATTCTTGTCACTATATAGAGGCTTTTAATGATTAATTTCAGTGGCGGATTTAACTTCTAAACGTTTTGAGTTTGAAAGTATGATTTGATCTCATAATACTAAATTCTACTCCCTCACGTTTACAATAAGCGATAATTTTATATTTGACACATCCATTAAAGAAAATATGAAACTGTTAGAGGAAAAAAGATATATTCACTAATTAGTCTTAATTAATTATTATCTTGACACATTTGAGTATGTACATAAATATAAATATTGAAAAAATAAAATTAATTTCTTTTTGATTATAGAAATGAATACTTATTTTAGATTAAAATAAAAAAATAAAATGGTTAGTTATTGTGGGTAGGAGTGAAGGTAGTACCGAACTCATTGTTGGATCCATCTATTAATTGGTTTTTGCTAATTTCTTACAGCTGTTGATATTGACTTATTGCCTCCTTGCCTGAATGTTTATTTTTCTATTATTTTCTCCCCTTTTTCCTTGTCCTCTTCTTCCTTCTCTAGCTTCTAATTGAGTAATTCTTTTTTCAAGATTAATTGCGTAATTTAATTTACAGGAAATGGGAGAGGGGACCACAAATTAAACTTGTATGTGTTGTAGAAAACTACCCGTCCTATGTACTAACGAGCTTGCTTATATAGACAAATTAGGTTTAGTGGTCCATGTTTGATTATTATTTGGGTTAATTCTTCTTTTATTAAAACTAAAAGGTAACTGTGCTATAGTAGATCTGAGTAAATTGCAAATTTGGACCACTAAGTTTATGGGGTTTTCTGGTTTAGTCCCTTAACAATTAGGGGTATTTGGTTATTTGACGTATTATTAGAGAAATAATTTCGCTTCATTATTACATTGTTTAGTTGCTATTTCAGTATTTTGTTCCATCCGTTAATAGCTAAGATTCATGTATAATTTGTTGAGTGAATGTGAATCAAACAACGTGTGCACAAACGACTCTCATTTTTGCGTTTATTGCAAATGTATATACTTTCATCGGAAAAGTAAAAGAATCTAATGCACTAATTCCTGTTCACAAAGAAATTTCACACAATATAGGAAACTCTTGCTAGATTTTAATGATTGATCAAAACTATTCTCCAAATTATATAGTAATGAGTTAATATACTAGTAGGGTCAAATGCAAGACAAGCCAACATAATGCATGTGCTGAAGTCAAAACATTTAATAGCAATCGTGAAATATCTAAAAATCAGACGATTAAAATATAATATTGTCTTAACAAGTACGATTAATAATTAACTCTAGGTGATTTTGGCTATAGCATGTATTAATTATTCTACGCCGATTGTTTCCCATAAGTTAATATAAGATCTTTACTCTAGATGGTACATGTACTGAAAAACATTGTTCGTCCTTTCATTTAGTTGTATTGGTGACATGAGTATCAAACCTAAAAAGAGGACAACCAGATTCATTAAAGAATTATCCCTTAAAATGAATTCACTCAAGAAAGAAACAATTACGGCTCAGTCCGTTGGAAATCTGAAATAGTTGATGGATTTGTCAACCAACAACAACCCGTGAATATCATGTTAGTGTTAAAATTGTTATTTTTCAGTGGTGAAGAAAAACGGTCAAACATTATTCGAGTGGAAAGATTGTAAACAATTGTCAAAAAATTCATCAAAAATTATGTTGGTGGGAGTGTGATAGAAAAAAAAATTAACCTGGACATTTTTTCAACGGTTTAAGAGCTAGTATTGTGTGTTTACTTTATGCTTTGCGTTATTTGCTTTGTTGTTCTATCACAAAGAAGGCTGCATCATCAAGGTTATAGTTCCCAACAGCTTAATGAGCACGAATAAGTTGTCTAATTTGACAAATGGTGGAGCCAGAAATTTTAACAAAAAAATTCAAAAAACACTACGGTCTATTTTAATTTTTTTATATAATAGGGGATTCAACAAGCTAAGTTATCTATATACATAAAATTTTTAACCTATATATCCAATGTAATTTCTATAAAGGATACTCAATTAAAGTCTCTTCACCCTACATAGCTTCGCTACCGTTTTTGATGGCTTGGTCGTGAAAAATCATGAAATACTAATATCGCAAAAAGTTTATATTTTGTTTACGGCTTTTGGTCTATATAAATGTCAACCGTCTAAAATTCCATGGAGAATACTCGTTTATCTTTTAGGGGGTGGCGGTTAGGTAGTATGTTCATTGTCCAATCGTAATTTGACGTTGATACTAGTTATATGAAACACAGGGGCGGCCCAACCATAAAGCAAGTGAAACATTTGCTTTAGGCCCCAAAAATTTAAGGGCCTCAAAATTACTAGTATTCTCTATAGTATATTATTTATATAATTATTTTTTATTATTGATAAATTTATTTCTTTATTGTCATATTAATTTTTAATAACTCGATTTCTTCCTCTAATTAATATAACTAAAATAGTTTTCTATCAATCTTATTTTACTTTTTTACTTAATTATATTTCTTTATTCATTAGTTGGTCACGTAACTATATCTAATAATCTAACTTATTATTTATTTTTCTTACATAAATTATACTCTCTCCGTCCCAATTTATATGAAAGTGTTTGACTGGACATGGATTTTATGAAATAAAGGAAGGCTTTTGAAACTTATAATCTTAAATAAATCATAGAAGTTTTTGGGCTAGAAATCATCTCATTAATGGTAAAAAGAAAAATCTAAAGTTGAATTGTTACCAAATATAGAAAGGGACTTACTAAAAAAAGGAGTCACTTATGTTTTCTGGTTCTCCCATTTCAGTTGTGATGCAATCAACGTTAAATTCATTTAATTTTCTGTATTTTATAAAACTAAGTTCTCATTTTTTTTTAATTCTACACCCTCACTTGTCTAATTTTTTTAAAAACGATGTTCATTAAATAATATATTAAGGTCTCTTATTAAGATTTTGCTTTAGGCCTCCGATGAGGTTGGGCCGCCCCGATGAAACATTACCATTAGACACTAGTCATTTACCAATGAATTATTTCGTTGGACCTAACTAGTAACAGTTATATATTTGTTGGGCAACTATAGCAAATAATAGGGACCGCTACTACAAATAGTAAACGAGAAAGTGGACCAAAGGTAGTTTTATACTCCTACTATATTAATTGATGATCAAAAGGGAAGGTTGGGAAAGAGAGAATATAAACGGGCGCATGCGTTGCTGGTGGGCACATGGGGGCAATGTCTTTTACCTAGACAAACTCAAATCTTCAATATAATTAATGCCCCTTCTTCACTTGTTGTTTTCAACAATGTGGCAACTTTTAAGAAAGACAAAATTTTAAAATAATTTCCTCTCTGATAGGTTTCTCTTTTGTGGCCCCTTTTATAATTCAGAAAATTTNGCTACTTCCAATTAGACAAATGCTTCTTTAATCACAAAGAGGGATATGTGTCACAACCCGCATTTTGGGTTGTGACTTCATTCGGAACCGGTGAGAAAAAGTCCTTCTGATTCTCTGACGTAGACCTGTCTACTCAGGAAATTTGTGCTTTTTAATTTTAAGCATATATAAGGGGGTATAGGTGTTGAAAGCTCAACCTGCCTCCCCCATACGTGTTGCCACCAAGCCGTATCAAATGAGCGACCTTGAGGGGAACCTCAAGGGCCTGCCTGGACGACTCAAAGGAGTGTCATAGGTATCCATATGAGTTAGGGAACCCTATGGACGACGCGACGCCTCCGGGCTAGCGTTGGGCACCAAACGGGTGCTGGAGGCTCGATATGTGCAACAGGTATGCCCTGCGGGCTGCCGAATGATGGATTGATACCTCCGTGCCGATTGGATACTTGATGCACCTATCTTAGGGGCCTCATGTGTCGACTTATAAGCATAGCTTGGGTTCAGCTATGCGAGCAAGGGTCCGCTGGCCTTAACGTGCAGTTGTGGAGCGACACTGCACTATTCAGGATGAAAGTGTGTCGCGAGGGCTATGTATGGGCATGCCACGAAAGACGCACATGACAATGGCTAAGGACTAAAGGTTGCCTTACTCGGGCGAGGCGCAAGCTGGGTACGGATGCACGAGGCGAGTGTCAAGCTTGAGGATTGGGCTGTGCACGCGAGAGCGATGCTCAATTCTAGGCGAAGGACAAGACATGTCCTTAGCCTACCCAGGGCGCGCATGGATTACGATCCTAAGATGAGAAGCGTCACAGTTAGTCGAGGCCAAGAGCCTAGACATCATGCGGGCGACACAATTGGAGCAGGCCTTCTAGGCAAGCTTCACCACAGGCACAAGATCGTGCTTGAAAAACCTGGGAAAAGGAAAGGCTGGCCTGCAGCGAGGGGAACTGCAGGCGCCGCACGGGCTATTCAGTGTTGCTGACGAGCGTAAGAAAATCGGCCCGTGACAATATGTCTCTAGTTAATGGAAGAGAGGTAATAATTAGGGATTCAAGTTATATGCACCGACAATCTTAAAGACTCATTCCTTGCGGCGCAACAATTATTGTGCCTCAATTCCAAGCTAGTTAGGATCAATAATATAATTCCTGGCGCAACAACTACTATTCCTCAATTCCAAGATAGTTAACAATATAATTCCTCTCTATCCATGGCAGCTTTGTGTAACCAATCTCAATATTTAAAATTTTAGGTTTTCTAGCTCCTAAAGTTATAAAATCTATAACAAAACTAATACATTAAAGTAGACTTACCAACATGACTCAAAACGTAACTCCAATTAATTAGAATTACCTTATGGATTTTTTTTCTTCAACTGTGCCATATTTCTTCGCGAAAAGGTTGATCATTTGTATGAAATCTCAGGAAAAAAAAAGAGAGGAGATCTTGCTCATATTTACATAGTATATCAAGGAGGTTATGTACCACAAATCCAAAAGTAAGATAGACCATTTGTACTCAATCCCCTACTAAATCCAAAGGAGACCAGCATCCTCATCATTCAACCATTCTAAAAGCCATTTAATTATCTTGAAATTAGTATATACATTAAAACATGTGTTATCAATTAAGGATAATACCAAATAACAGATGAAAAAGCTTAAACAAGTCTAAGCACCCATGTAACATGCTTTCCTAACAACCACATAACCTTTTTCCAGCCTTTTTGTTGGGGAAGAGGGACCAAAAGTAGTACAAGAAAATAAATTATTAATAGACCCCTCTGGACGCTTCAAATCATCTAATTACCAAGAATTTTTGAATTCAAAATCCAGCACAATGCCTGGATATTTTAAATGCAAAGTGTAGAGTTTCTGTTACACTTTTTGCCCGGGGAGTAGGAATATAGTCAAACTCAAGTTTTTATATCCAGTTCAGAATAACACATGCATATGGGCATGTGCTTTAGCAGGTCCAGCATGTGGCAACTAAAACTATACAGCTAGGGATTGAAAGAAACATAGTCAACTTTACACAGGCAAATGAGGCTACCCTTCATGCCATCAACAGGTACCTCAAAAAAGGAAAATAAACGTGCATGGTTTAGACTCCAACAGAAACTTTGGGATTGGTCTGCTTGAGATGACTGACTACTTCTATCTGCATCCCCTTTAGTGGTAGGGATGTGTGAGCAGGAACGCCGAATGGGACGGGGAGATGAAAACACAGAGAATTGAGAAACATGAAATGCACATTTTGTACAACATTACCCAGGGATCTGGAGAGGGTGAGGTGTACGTAGACTGTACTCCTACCTTGTGTGATACCACTAGTGGGGTCTGGAGAGGGTGAAATCTACACAGACCTATACAATTGTGCTAATTTCTTCTATTTCTTGAATTAAACTTAATGAAGCATGAATTATTTTCAATCTCCACTATTTTCTATTTTAGGCCAACCTTGATCGGCTTGAGACTTCACAAACTCAGCTAAAAGTTTAATTTCATCATCTTGCAAACGAGAACCAAACGTGCATTGACCCCTCGGTGTACAATTCTGACCAAATCCCTGCAAAGCCAGCTGGCACATTATGGTCCACCACATAGCAGCATAAAGATAAACATGGTTCTGAACAGTGAACTTACTGGCATTCTTCCTTTGCCATAGTAAGTGAGGCGATAGATCTCCTCTTCCGTGTTAACTCCATTTCTAAACAGAAAAGTAGCTAGTTCAAAGATGGCCATGTTGTTTTTCCAAAATGATATGACAAATTGCACCTAAACTATGCATAAAAACAACTGACAATGAATCGAATAATATACACAGTGCGACAACGAGATCTCAAAAGTTAAGATGAAATAACCTATTATCTATACAAATTTGGTTTTGGATAAACTATGTGAATGCAGATTCAAAAATTTAACACAACAAAATAACATTAGTTGTTTCAATCTTAAGCTAACATATGTAACAGGATAATTAGTTTGCACATAAGTTCTGCTTATACGAACATCTTAATATTCAGTTTACCTTTTATCATATGTTTCATCACAAGAATTGACATGTTCAATGAAATCTTATGTTCACAAACATTTGACCTGCTAAGCTTTAGAATGGGAAGGGAAAGGGGAAAGGAGAGAAATTATCTTCAGCCAACAAAGAGCCTTTCATTTAGAGCCATTTTAAATTAAAAGGTTAATGGTGTACATGCGCACATTTCGTGAAAATAGAGGAAGTAGCATATGAACTCTTCACATTCTGAACTTCCAGTTGCTGTGAATATCTTATAAGCTTACTTGCCATCTCTTGTTCCGGCACCGGGTACAGAAAATTAGACCAAACAGCTGACAGGTAAATTCATAAGTATGGTAATACTTTTTTTTCCGTTGAAATGGGTAACAGTAAAGTGTGGTAATACTTTTACTACAGTTTAAAATTAAAGCATCTTTTCCTTGAACTTCTGGTTTCGATTTAGATATGTAAAATTCTAAGGAGCCGCGACATGCTAGAAGAAGTTACAACCAAAACTAAAATCTTATGGATGGACTTTTGTCTTTTACCTTTCTAGATCCTTTAAGAAGAGTGTCGCACCCTAACAATGAAAAAGGAAAAATAACTAAGGTGAGCTGCAAATTTTTGACGATTATTGGAATCATGAGGCAGGTAATACTCACAGGCTGGATTATATTTCCACCTGCATAATGACATCCAATGCAAGCTTTATTAAATAAAGCAGCTCCTTTTTGTACGTCTATTGTTTGTCCAACTGAGACTGCAAATAAAAATACAATAAAATAAAACAAAGGGGAGAAGAGAGCCGAAGAAACAGGTAAAAGATGGATTATGTTTTAAGATTAAAAGGCCCAGTACTGAATATCGACTGCAAACATATTGATATCAAGGAATTACTTCTTGCGACCGATATCAGATGTGGAATCAGCCCTGGATCTATGTTTCCAGCATACTAATATCAAATAAGGAAATATAATCAAGTCACCTTCAAAAGGGACCTCCAGAAAGTAGAGACTATAGTCGCCATAAATAATATTGTGTTTACTGTCCAGTGCCTGTAATTTATGTAAAACATAATCAGACCATCTTAGGCGACCTTCTCATTTTGTCCTCTACGTGAGAGCTTCCGGCATCGTCCATTGGATGTGATCATTTCTAATATTGAATAAATATTTCATTTATTCTTGACATGGCTAACATGGTCAAACTTTTGTGAGAATTTTCATGTGGATTTTTTTCTTGGTTCAAGTTTTAGGCAAGGGGTGGGGATGATCAATACTTGCAATCTGTGTCTTGTATAGGTTATATAATAGGCAAGTGTTTACTGAAATATTTTTACCACAAATAGCATAAGTAAGAACATTTCAAGTGTTGTAAGAACATTCATCAACTGAAAATTACGAGCATGCTAGCTACGTGGATTCCCCTGTTTGGAACTATTTATTTTCCTCTCTTTGCTATCTCATCCACTAACTAGCCCGCGCTTTACTTGCGCTTTGTGCTAAACCATCAACAGATCTAAATGCTTTTTGTAAGATTTTTCCTTTGATAACACTGGCGTATAAGTTATAGTATCCTTTATATGATCTTGAACAAGCCTCACCACTTGAGTTACCTCATGGAATTAAGTTAGACCTAAAGCTCATTTTCTCAACAGCACTGCTGGCACAGATATGACATTGAAGTATGCGAGCAGTTGAGGAAGGAGATCAAAAACCTAATTCATTAGGGCTTTTTAGCATATGTTATGGCAAGAGATAAGAAGCAATCAGTAGCTTCACCAAGTAGACAAGATGAGGTTCAGCCAAATGAGAAATAACTAAATAACCGAAAAGATCACATAAAAGAATGATTATATCAGATATGAGTTTTTCGCAATGGAGTAAAGGGAAAACCAGGCTACTCTTCAGACAAACCGTAGCCAACCTTCCAGTTCATGCTCCTTCAAAACCTATGCTTTAAGACCACAAGTTGATATTGTCGCAAAAAATATATGTTAAGAGTTATAAGGTAAGTTACAATCTCATTGAGATCTCGCTAATCCATAGACTATGTTTGGAAATAATATTTTCATCAAACACAGCTCAAGAGAGATGAGGCCGTGGACTCTCATTGGCAAAATCCATGCAATATGTGCGGCGCACCAAGTACATCAAGTCGAGACATCATCTTTTATGTGCACAACACACGTCAACTTAAGCTATCCTATCATCCATATACCACAGGCGTTGAATCAAGATTTCATCTCCTCCATGCATCATGCCTGTCATATCAAATTTCATCTCCTCCATGCACTTGATGTGAGAGTTGAGGTTCTTTGCAAAGGCTTTCCCATCATGCCAATCATCTTCTTATTGCAGCATAGCGTGTGAAGTAATAAAATCACGCGAATCCCCTAATTGGTTGGGTTGCGTCACCTTGCCAAGTCCCTTAGTCAGACGGGTTGCACGAATCTCACACAAATCACATATTAGAATGGATTGCATCAATTAACATAATTTCCAAACTGGATAAGTCTAATGTGTAAGTTTCATTGTTGTAAGCCGCTTTATCAGCAGAGTTAAGAGTTGCGACTACATCAACCGAAACAGATCTCGGTTGTGTGACAACAGAAATGAAGGACAAAATAAACATGCTTTGACATTTCTTTGCCGAAAGGTCCACCATGCAGGGAAATAGGTAGATTCTCAACTTTATGCTATCTTAGTTCGGTCAAGCAGTAAAGCAATCCCCATAACGTTATCATGCTAGATCCAACGGTAACTTCCCAAGTTACTGTGTACCGCTACTTAAAGTTGATAGTAAAAAAAAGCTTTCGGATAAACATGCAAAATGAATGGCTTAATCACATCGACTGTGTAAATACTTTTGCAGAGACAGGATGTCAAAAGGTTAGACGAGGATTGTACAGAAGTCAAGAAGAATCAGGAGAGGTGCCATTGTTAAGGCTCAAATCCTTCTAAAAGAAAGCTCTCGAAATCAAGGCAGTGCAGCTGTTATTATACCCTAATAATGATTGTTCTAATTCCATCAATGCTCAGTAAGTAGGGATGATTTTATGTGATTACGTCTGCTTGTGCAAACTAATATAGCCTGCTTGGCCAAGCTTCTAAAACCAACTTATTTTGAGAAGTGCTTTTCAAAAAAGTACTTCTGGTGAGAAGCAACTTGTGTTTGGCTATTTAATGTGAAAAACACTTTTGAGCAGAAATTAGCATTTAGCCAAACTTTTAACAAGTGCTTCTAGGTGTATTTTTCTCAAAAGTGCTTTTGAGAAGAAGCTATTTTCTTCTGCTTCTCAAAAACTGCTTCTGCTTCTCTTCAAAAGCACTCTTTTTTCCTGCTAAAAGCTTGGCCAAACACCTTAACTTTGGAAAAAAGCACTTTTGGCCCAAAAAAATTGACTTGGGGCCAAAACGAAGCTTAGCCAAACAGCCTATAAGATTGCACCTAGAGTGCCTTATATCTGGTTTAATAAAAGGTTCTCACATATACTTCTATTCATTAGGTAGTCCGTCACCACTGATTATCCACACCTAAGCAACGGAATATTGTACCTGATGACCTTTGTCTCTTATCATAACCTAGTAGCGCACAAACTATCTGTAAAACCTTGCTTAATCAGAAAACGTGAATCGATTGGTGCCGTAAGAGTGGTAAATATGAAGGGTTTTCTGCAACTCAAATAGGCTTGTTCTGTAGTACTAAACAATAAATAAGATTGGCAAAAAGATATGTTAATTATTAAGGAAATCATTATGTATGAAGTAGTTAACTTTTTCTCGCACTACATATGTATTTTTATTTTTTTCTTCATTGCACTTTGCGCTTAAAGCCCAATAGACCTGGAGCAGTAGAGCACTTTTTATCGCTTTTCGCCTTCGACAACACTGTTGGTGTCATCCCTTGAAGTAAATAATACTCCACGTAGACGTGTTGTCTTTGGCCCCTAATGGTAACCCCTACTTCAAGATTGACTGGTAAAACGATAGGACAGTGTTACAAGAAATGATTCTGTTTCCAGCTATAAGGCTAGTTGTCTCAAAATAGTAATAAATGCAAGATGGATAGCAAAATAACGAGAAAACTAGGTTCTCAAGAAAGACAGATGAATACTTCTATCAACAAGAATATATATATATATATGACAAAGACAAGTTTCCTTTTTGCTAGGAAGAGACAAGTACCAATTGAAAATACTCTACCAAACACTACTCTATATGAGAACACTATAAGCCAAATGAGCATCCTACAGAAGGAGAAGTGAGATACTGCACAAAAATATAATACTAGCCCTGGATCCAGGATGAAAGCTAAGCATACATTTTTATCACTAATGGATATCCATAGATTAATTGCAGTAACATGGATTTTCATGCTAGCATTTAATAGAATAATGAAGACTCTCAATTTCAGAAGATTTAGCATTATATCGCATGCAATCAGGAGAAGAAAAGATTTCCTTTCAAGGTAATGAAAAGTAATTGGTAGAATGATCAATTCGTCTCTTTGATCCAATAAGTGAATTTCGTAAAAGAGGTTAGGGTTATTCAACTCCTCGGCTGAAATGGAAAACAACAGAACTAATTGTACATCTGACCCTAAAATTTGTTTTCTTCTGACAAGTTCTATTTAGATCCTCCATTAACTCTCCTAATTACAGCATAAAAAACTTAGATACTGTCTAATCATGAAGCAAATAAAGTATTTCCAATTCCATCTTTCTTATTACTTCTCCTCCAAAATTAAATTCCAGGTCCTATAGCTTTATCCCTTTTCCCTTAGTTATTAATGGTTTGTTTTCTTAAAGCTTTCCTTTTACCTTTTAGCTGTGCTGATAGACAGGAACTAAAAAGAAAAAAATGAAGCAGAGTTTGTGAATAAACTAAAATATAAACAATTGATAAACAGCACACAATTGTGCAATATCTTGAAACAGAATCAAGAATCATAACAATGAGAATATCAAATATTTGAGTAGCAATATTTTTGTATCTTACTATATCAACTTTTAAGATAGAAATACAAAGTGCTAAGCGGAAAAAAACAGTAAGCACAATTACCTGGGGGATTGACAATGGGAGAGAATGCTATAAGGGCAGTCATTAGAGGTGGAGCTAAGCTCTTCAGCAACTTCACCTCATATGAGTATTTGTTCTTCTTTTCGCCAATTTGGTTGTCTCCTTCATACACATTTCTCTTCTGTAAATAATTAGTAATAAAACGCTGCTTATATACCCAAAGAAACAAAGAAGAAGAATTGAAGAAATATAAAGAAACACACTGCATTTTTCTTTTTTGCAGTTTTATTAGGGATTGCGGAGTTGTACCTTAGTTGGTGTTGCCAAGAATTTTATGGAACAGCTCTTGCCAACGCAAGTGGGCGTCATAGAGAAGACTGACATTTTTTCTTTGGCTTTGTGAGGGAGGAGGCTTCTTCTTCTGTTGACACTTGGATTTTTAGCAGTGTGATTTTGGATTGAGTAATCTGCATATTTGGTACATAATGTTTTGGGAAAGTTTAATTTGGTCCTTAAATGTTTTATTTATTTTAATTCCGTCCTTAGTGTTCTGAATTGAAGAAAAAAGAATTACAAGTAGGGGTGTTAATGGATATTAAAAAATCGACTAAACCAACCGAACCGTACCGAACTGATATTTAAGTTTCTTTTAATAAAACCGTAGGTTTTTATATAAATCTATAACTGTACCGATAGCTAGGGTATATTTTTTATTTTATAAAAATAAACCGAAAAAATACCTTGTGCCTTGGAATTGTGAAAACGATTACAAACAAACAAGTAATTAAACTCAAAATCTTAATTCCCAAACCTATAATTCTACTCCTATTGAAACTAAATTATTTCTAACATATTCACTAGCAAGACACAAGTTATTCTAGCGATTAGTAGCAAACTACAATGTATTGAATATGTTTCCGTTCATATGATTTATATTTAATTTTTTGAATATTTAATCTTCTATAGACTTTATTCTTGAGTTCCAACTAGGTTAATATATTTTCATTCGGTTAATATCATTGTTTAGTTTCTTTTACGCTGTTGTAGAATAGTTGATGGATCTATACTCTGACCATCTTTAATATTTTCTTAATTCATCACCCTTTAAATAGTAAATATATCTAGAGAGTTTACTAAGTCCTATAAAAGTACGTATGCTATTACAATCTACTTCTATTAGTAATTTTTACATGATATTTAAAAACAATACCGAAAATTAACCGAATCGTACCGATACCGAAGAGAAACCGATATGATTGGGACAGTTTCGAAAAGTCTAATTTTGGTTATGCATAATAGAATAACCAAAAAATTGATATGATACAAGTTTTAAAAAATAACCGTCCGAACCGAACCATAGACACCCCTAAGTACAACTAGTAAGTGCTTTGTTAACTAGTCCCATTTTTAGCTACGTTGCCTATCATGTTTCTTTTCTTTTACTTTTTTTTTAGTTATGTTTAATTTTTAGATCTTCTATTTCTTTATAATTTTTCTTATTGAACATAAAAAGCATTCTCTTAACTACGTGTATATCTAGAGAAATTATCACAAAAAGATTCAACTTCTCAACACGTTATACGTATAAAACAATACAAACAGTTGAATACACAATATATTTTGATATGTTAATATTTACCATTGTTTTAAAAGGCGTTTCTGGGGCGAGCCTCGGGGCGAGGCGTACCAAAAACGCTCGGGGCGATGATGTGGGGCAAAAGTCTCAAGAGGCATATGCCTCGCAATTTGGGGCGTACACCCGGGCGTTCGGAGCGTATNTCAAAAACGCCTCGGGGCGATGATGTGGGGCAAAAGTCTCAAGAGGCGTATGCCTCGCAATTTGGGGCGTACACCCGGGCGTTCGGGGCGTATGCCCGGACGTTCGAGGCGCGTTTTTTTAGTAAGGAGTAAGCCCCAGAGACTTTTTCAAATTAAAATAAAAATTGTTGAATTAGTCCTTCATATAATACCCAAATTTTTAAAAGTCAGTTTGGTAATTACTCAAAAGGTTAAAAAAGGAACTCAAAATTATTAAATTTAAAAGTAAAGACCTTTTTTTTTATTGATTTAAGCCCTAATTTATGGTTTTCACAATTTTTTATCTTGTTCGCTAGTCTGCTAATATCTCCCATAAGCAACGAATATTTAATTTTTTTTACAAATACAAAGAGAAGTGAGAGAACTACATTCTTCTCCATAGCAGCAAATTCAAAGTTCAAATTGCAGGTTAATCATCCTTTTTG
>AWOL01S0022555.1:26295-74588 GCA_000715115.1 Nicotiana otophora
GGGGGGAGGGGCTGTCACGACCCCAATTTACCTCCGTAGGAAGTCGTGATGGCACCTAGTCTCTAAGATTAGGTAAGATTAATAATTATGCGGAATAACGGAAATATAAAACTAAAACTCAAATCTCAACATATAACATAAATCAAACTGCGATTCAAAATAGATACAACTCCCAAAACCCAGTAGAAATAAGTCACAAGCTTCTAAAATAAAATACTAAGTGTCTTTATACATCAAAGTCTCAAGAGAATAAGGGAAACAACATAATAAGGATAGAGGGGGATTCTCCGAGGTCTGCGGACGCTAGCAGATATACCTTGAAGTCTCCACGTACGGTCCAGCTCACTGGTATCTGGTCTGGTAGGACGAACCTGGATCTGCACAAAAAGATGTACAGAAGTGTAGTATGAGTACACCACAATGATACCCAGTAAGTGCCAAGCCAAACCTCGGTAGAGTAGTGACTAGGTCAGATCATGGCCCTACTGGAACAAAAGGAAATGAGGCAGAAAATATAATAATACAATGAAATGCCTGAGAAATGAACAACAAGAAATTACAGAAGGGTAACAGCATAGCAAATAGAGGTAAACAACAGGGGCGCTCCCGAGGTACCGCCTAGTAGTCCCAAATGTAAATACACAATAGGGGGGATCTCCCGAGTTACCGCCTTGTAGTCCCAAAAGTAAATATGTAACAGGGGGATCTCCTAATGTACCTCCTCGTAGTCCCAAAAGTAAATATGCACAATAGGGGGATGTCCCGAGGTACAACCTTATAGTTCTAAAAGTAAATATGCAAAATAGGGGGATCTCCGAAGATACCGCCTCGTAGTCCCAAAAGTAAATATACAACTCATAAATTATGGAGCAACGATTTTATGGAAAGGAACCCTATAGTTAAAGACCGAATACAATAATCAAGGAAACAAAAAATTCAACTAAGCATGTTGCACGAATTTCAAGTAAAGGTTAAGACACGTAGACATGTGATACTAGGCTAACTTGACAGCTACACATGTGATGACAACTCAGTTAAGGAATTTAAAAGAAATTTACTCAGCAAGAACCGGAATTTCCACAATTGGCCTATGTACACACTCGTCACCTCGCGTACACGGCACTCACATATCACAAATTGTTACAACAGTAACAAATCCTAAGGGGATTTCCCCCACACTAGGTTAGACAAGTCACTTACCTCAAATCTCGCTCAATCAATCGATAAGGATGCCTTTCCATCAAATTTCCGACTCCAAATGGCCCAAATCTAGCCAAAAGTAATTACATACTATGAATACAACTACAAGAAACTAATTTAAATAATAAATCTACGACTATAGCAAACAATCGAAAAATCGCCCCAAAGAGTTGACCCGGGCCCACGTCTCAAAATCGGGTAAAAGTTACAAAATACGAACACGCACTCGACCACGAGTCCAACCATACTTTTTAACAAAATTTGACACCAAGTCGCCACTCAAATCCCCAAATAAAACTCTCCAAATCCCTAGCCTCAAACTCCCAAATACCACTTTAAATACACATAAACTAGGTGGGAAAATCAATGGGGAAACAAGATTATTGATCAAAAATGAGTACAAGAGACTTACCTTAAGAAATCCCTCAAAAATGCTCTCAAATATCGCCAAGACCCAAGCTCAAAATGTTTAAAATGTTCGCGAACACTTGTATTTAATTGTTCTGCCAGAACTTCTGCTTCTGCGGAAACTTAACCGCATCTGCAGTCTCGCAGATGTGTGGTCCTCCCCGCTTCTGCGGCTTCTATCGCTTCTGCGGACAAGAGGTCCGCTTCTGCGGCCTCGATTTTGTGGTCGCTTCTTTACTTTTGCGACACTGGCTGCCCTTCCTTCACTCCGCATCTGCGGAACCTCGCTCGCACATGCGGAAGCCTTCACGCACCTACGACACAGCCCCAAGCCAAGCCCCAAATCTGCTTTTATGCCTTTCCAGTTGCACCTGCGGCAGCGCACCTGCGAGAATAGTTCCGCAGGTGCGATTGCACCAGAAGACAAAAAAATTCCAGCTTTGCTCTAAGTCCGATTTCGATCCGTTAACCATCTGAAACTCACCCGAGGCCCCCGGGACCTCGACCAAATATACCAACCAGTGCTAAAACATCATACGAACCTAGTCGATTCTTTAAATCACATCAAACAATGCTGAAAATACAAATTGCGCATGGATTCAAGCCTAATAAAATTTAAGACTTCAAACTTCTACATCCGATGACCTCAAATTGTGCACACAAGTCATAATTGACATTACGGACCTACTCCAATCCAGAATCGGAATCTGACCCTGATATCAAAAAGTCCACTCCCCGTCAAACTTCCCAAAAATCATCAAATTTACCAACTTTCTCCAATTGATGCTAAAATGACCTATGAACTTCCAATTCAACGTCTGAACACACTCCTAAGGCCAAATTCACCCTACGAAGCTATTGGAATCGTCGAAACTCCATTCCGGAATCATCTTCACACAATTCAAACTACAGTCAATTCTTAGAACTTAAACTCTCAATTTAGGGTCTATGTGTCCCATTTCACTCTGAAACAAAAAACAATTCCTCCCGGCAAGTTGAGTAACCACCAATAAATAGGGGTTCCGGTCTAATACTCTCAAACGACCTGCCGGTACGTTACATCCTCCCCCTCTTAAAACAAACGTTCGTCCTCGAACGAGTATAGAGACATACCTGAAGTGGTAAAAGATGAGGATAATGGCTGCACATATCATGCTCGGCCTCTCAAATCACATCCTCAACCGGATGACCCCTCCACTGAACCTTCACTGAAGCGATTTTCTTTGACCTCAACTTTCTAATCTTCCTGTCCAAAATGGCCACTGGCTCCTCAACATAAGATAGGTCCTTGTCCAACTAGACTGAGCTGCAGTCTAACACATGAGACGTATCGCCGTGGTACTTCCGGAGCATGGAAACATAGAATACTGGATGAACTACAGAGAGACTAGGTGGTAGTGCAAGTCTGTAAGCCACCTCTCCAACCCTCTCAAGAATCTCAAAAGGCCCGATATACCTAAGGCTGAACTTGCCCTTCTTTCTGAACCTCATAACACCCTTAATGGGCAAAACCCAGAGCAAGACTCGCTCTCCAACCATGAATGCTATGTCGCGAGCCTTCCGATCCATATAATTCTTTTGTCTTGACTGGGCTGTACGAAGTCGATCCTGAATTAATTTAAACTTTTCCAAAGCATCCTAAACCAAGTTTGTACCCAATAGCCTAGCCTCGCACGGCTCGAACCAACCCACTGGAGACCAGTACCGTCTACCATACAATACCTCATACGGTGCCATCTGAATGCTCGACTGATAACTATTATTGTAGAAAAACTCCACAAGTGGCAAGAACTGATCTCAAGCACCCCTAAAATCCATCACACACGAACAAACCATATCCTCCAATATCTGAATAGTGTGCTCGGACTGCCCGTCCGTCTGAGGGTGAAATGCTGTACTCAGCTCCACCCAGGTACCCAACTCTCGCTGTATGGCTCTCCAGAACCGTGACGTAAACTGTGTACCCCGGTCAGATATGATAGACACCGGCACGCCATGAAGCCTGACAATATCGCGAATGTAAACTTCAGCCAGCTACTATGAAGAATAAGTAGTAACCACAGGAATGAAATGAGCTGACTTGGTCAATCTATCCACAATCACCCAAATTGCATCGAACTTCCTCTTAGTCCGTGGGAGCCCAACAACGAAATCCATAGTGATTTGCTCCCACTTCCACTCTGGAATCTCTAGCTTCTGAATCAATCCACTTGGTCGTTGATGCTCATACTTCACCTGTTGACAATTTAGGCACCGAGCTACATACTCCACTTTGTCCTTCTTTAATTTTCCTCCACCAATAGTACTTCCTCAATTCCGGATACATCTTCGCGGCACGCGGATGAATGGAGTACCGTGAACTGTGAGCCTCCTGGAGAATCAACTCACGCAAACCATCTACATTAGGCACACATAGCCTGCCCTGCATCCGTAATACACCGTCATCTCTAATAGTGACTTCCTTGGCCTTACCGTGTTGAACCGTGTCCTTAAAGACAAGCATATATGGGTCATCATACTAACGCTTTCTGATACGATCATAAAGAGAAGACTGAGAAACCACACAAGCCAAAACTCTGCTCGACTCTGAAACATCCAGTCTGACAAACTGGTTGACCAAGGCCTGAACATCCATGGTTAAAGGCCTCTCTGCTACTGGTAGATATGCTAAACTGCTGAAACTCTCTACCTTGCAACTCAAGACATATTCCACCACATTGGCCTTCCCGGGATGATAGAGAATGGTGATTTCATAATCCTTAAGCAACCCCAGCCATCTCCGCTTCTGCAAGTTAAGATCCTTCTATTTAAACAGATGTTGTAAACTCTAGTGATAGGTGAAAACCTCACAAGGAACACCATACAAATAATGCCGCCAAATCTTCAAGGCATGACAATAGCTGCTAACTCGAGGTCATGAACATGATAGTTCTTCTCATGTACCTTCAGTTGTCTAGATGAGTAGGCAATCACCCTACCATCCTACATCAACATCGCGTCGAGACCAATGCACGACGCATCACAATACACTATATAGGACCCCGATGCTGTAGGCAACACAAACATTGGGGCTGTAGTCGAAGCAGTGTTGAGCTTTTGAAAGCTCTCCTCACACTCCTTGATCCATCTGAATGGAGCACCCTTCTAGGTCAATCTGTTCATAGGTGTTGCAACAAATGAGAAACCCTCTACAAATCGACGGTAATACCCCTCCAAGCTAAGAAATCTCCAAATCTCCATAGCTGAGGATGGTCTGGGCCAACTCTGCACTGCTTCAATCTTCTTTGGGTCTACCTTGATCCCCTCACTCGATACTACATAACCCAAAAATGCCACTGAATCTAGCCAGAATTCACTCTTCAATTTGCATATAACTTCTTGTCTCTCAAGGTCTGAAGCACAGTCCTTAGGTACTGCTCATGATCCTCCCGACTCCGGGAGTATACCAGAATGTCGTTAATAAACACAATGACGAATGAGTCAAGATAGGTCTAAAATACATTGTTCATCAAGTGCATGAATCTTGCTAGGGTGTTGGTCAGCCCAAACAATATCACGAGGAATGCGTAATGACCATACCGAGTCCTGAAAGCAGTCTTCGGGATATCTGGCTCCCGAATCTTCAACTGATGAGAGCCTGAATGCAAGTCAATCTTAGAGAATACTCTGCCACGCTGAAGCTGATCAAATTGGTCATCAATACATGGCAGTGGATACCTCTTCTTCACTGTAACCTTGTTCAACTGGCAATAATAAATACACATTCGCATAGAACTATCCTTCTTCTTTACAAACAAGACAGGAGCACCCCAAGGCGACACACTGGGCTGAATGAAGCCTTTATCGAGCAACTCTTGCAACTATTCCTTTAATTCTTTTAATTCTGCTGGGGTCATACGATAAAGTGGAATAGAAATGGGCTGAGTGCCCGATAACAAATCAATGCCAAAGTCAATATCACTATCGGTCGGCATGCCCGGAAGATCCGCCGGGAAAACATCTGAATAGTCCCTCACTACCGGAACAGACTCGACGGTAGGAGAATCAACACTAACATCCCTCACATAGGCCAGATACGCATCACACCCCCTTCTCAACCATTTGCTGAGCCTTAAAAAATGAGACAACCCTGCTAGGAACATGATCTAAGGTACCTCTCCACTCTAGCCGCGATAGACCTGGCATATATCCAACGTCAGCGTCTTGGAATGACAATAAAGGATAGAGTCATAGGGCGACAACCAGTCCATGCCCAAAATAACATCGAAATCCACCATATTGAACAATCAAACATGACCGCTACACACGGTCAACAATAATAGAATCATCCACAGGTGTAGACACATAGACAGGTGAATTCAGAGTATCACGGGATACACCCAAATATGAAGCAAAATAAGATGACACATAGGAATAAGTGGAGCCTAGATCGAATAAGACCGATGCATCTCTATGAAAGACCGGAACAATACATGTGATAACAGAATCTGATGCAACTGCCTCCGTCCTAGCAGGAAGGACATAATATCTGGCATGGCCTCCCCCTCTAGGGCAACCTCTACTTGTCTGACCTCCACCTATAGCTGGTTGTGTAGGTGGGGTGGTAGCTAGTGCTGTACCTATAGCTTGAGGCCTTGGTGGAGCATGTGGTGCCTGAGAAATCTGTGGAGGTGTACCCTTCCTAAATCTGGAGCAATCCCTCACCATATGGCGAGTGTCACCACACTAAAAACAAGCTCTTGGAGGACGTGGTTGCTGTTACTGGCTCGTGCCTGATTGACTAGATTGACCACTGAAAGAACCTCGTATAGGAGGTACACTAGACACTGGCGGTGCATAATAGGGATCATGGTGCCTAGGAGTGGCCGGAGCACCGTTGGTGGCTGGAAGTGCTGAATGAATAGGGCGGCCCATATAACCCCTGCCCTGACGAGATGCAGCTAAGGAACGAGTACCACTATTAGCGCCAAACTCTCGAGACCTCTTGCCCTCTCTCTCCTCTCTCTCCTCTCTCTCCCAAGTCAGCATACCCTCCAACCTCCTAGCAATCCCCACTACCTGCTGGTATGTAATATCCATCTCCAGCTCTCGGGCCATGCTAAACCGATATTAGGGTTGAGCCCCTCAATAAACCGACAAACCCGCTCCTGGACAGTAGATACCAAGGCTGGTGCATGCCTAGCAAAATTACTGAATTGGACCGCATACTCTGACACAGTCATAGAACCCTAGCGCAACTGCTCAAACTCTGCGCACCATGCATCTCTGAGACTCTGGGGAACATACTCCCTCAAGACCATATCTGAGAACTGAATCCAAGTGAGTGAAGCTGCCTCGGCCGGACTGCCCAACTCATATGCTCGCCACCACTGGTAAGCCGCTCCTCTAAGCTGGAACGTAGTGAAAAAAACACCACTAGTCTCCGCAACACCCATAGTATGGAGGATACCGTGGAACTCCTCAAGAAAACCCAAGGCATCCTTTGATGCCAAGCCACTGAAAGTAGGAGGGTGGTATTTATTGTACCTCTCAAGCTTGAGCTGCTCTGCCTCAGAAACTGCTGCCCTCACCTCGGGCTGAACTGGAGCTACCGGCTGCATCGATATGATCTCTGGAACCTGGACGACCTAAACCCGCTGCTCTGGGGTACCGGCGACGGGAGTCTATGCTCCTCCCCCAGCCTGAGATGTGGCAGGAGCAAGTGGTATCAATCCTGCCTGAGCCAAGGTGCTGAACATGCTCAGACACTGGGCTAGAGTCTCCTGGAGGGCTGGTGCAGTAACAGGCATCTCAGGTGCATGCCCTCCAACTGGAGCTACTGGTGTCTCATATGTAGAAGCTCGTGCGGGTACTCTGGCTGTACCATGTGGACGTCCTCGCCTCTACCCAGGCCCCGACCTCTCGCGGCTCAAGCAGGGGGCGTGGGTGTTTGGTCATCTGATCCAGTTGTACGTGTCCTCACCATCTGTGGGAGAATAGAAAGACAGAAATTTAGAATCCGAAGTCAAAATCTCGCACGATAAGGAATAAAAGAAGTGAAGCTTTTCCTAACAATTCCATAGCCTCCCGAGGATAAGTACAGACGTCTCCATACCGATCCGCGAGACTTTACTAAACATGCTTTTGACTCATAACACTTATGAACCTAGTGCTCTTATACCAACTTGTCACGACCACAATTTCCCTCCATGGGATATCGTGATGGAACCTATTCTCCAAGACTAGGTAAGCCTAACAATTATGCGGAATGATGGAAATATAAAATTGAAACTCAAATCTCAACATATAACATAAATCAAACTGCGATTCAAAATAGATACAACTCCCAAAACCCGATAGAAATAAGTCACAAGCTTCTAAGAGAAAATACTAAGTGTCTCTATACATCAAAGTATAAAGAGAATAAGGGAAACAACAAATAGAGGGGGGTCTCCGAGGTCTGCGGACGCTGGCAGATATACCTTGAAGTCTCCACGTACGGTTCAGCTCACTAGTATCTGGTCTGGTAGGAAGAACCTGGATCTGCACAAATAAATGTGCAAAAATATAGTATGAGTACACCACAATGGTACCTAGTAAGTGCCAAGCCTAACCTCGTTAGAGTAATAAAAGGTAATGAGGCAGAAAATATAAAAATACAATGAAATGAATGAGAAATTAACAACAAGAAATTATAGAAGGGTAAGAATACAGCAAATAGAGGTAAACAACATGGGCGCCCTAAATATAAATACTCAACAGGGGGGATCTCCCAAGGTACCGCCTCGTAGTCCCAAAAGTAAATATGTAACAGAGGGATCTCCTGAAGTACCGCCTCGTAGTCCCAAAAGTAAATATGTAACAGAGGGATCTCCTGAAGTACCGCCTCGTAGTCCCAAAAGTAAATATGCATAGCAGAGGGATCTCCCGAGGTACCGCCTCGTAGTCCTAAAAGTAAATATGTAACTCATAAATTATGGAGCAACGAATTTACGGCAAGAAATCCTATAGTTAAAGATCGAATACAATAATCAAGGAAATAAGAAATTCTACTAAGCATGATGCACGAATTTCAATTAAAGGTTAAGACACATAGACATACAATACTAGGCTAACTTGACAGCTACGCATACTAAGGCAACTCAGTTAAGGAATTCAAAAGAAATCTACTCAGCAAGAACCGGAATTTTCATAATTAGCCGGTGTACACACTCGTCACCTTGTGTACATGGCGCTTACATATCACAAATTGTTACAACAGTACCAAATCCTAAGGGGATTTCCCCCACACAAAGTTAGACAAGTCACTTACCTCAAATCTCGCTCAATCAATCGATAAGGATGCCTTTCCCTAGATTTTCCGACTCCGAACGGCCCAAACATATCCAAAAGTAATTACATACCATGAATATAACTACAAGAAACTAATTTAAATAATAAATCTATGACTTTAGCAAAGAATCAAAAAATCACCCCAAAAAGTCGACCTAGGCCCACATCTCGGAAACGGGTAATAGTGACAAAATACGAATACCCATTCGAATACTCAGATCCCCAAATTAAACTCTCCAAATCCCTAGCATCAAACTCCAAAATTTAACCTTAAATACACACAAACTGGGTGGGTACATCAATGGGGAAACAAGATTATTGACAAAAAATGAGTACAAGAGACTTACCTCAAGAAATCCCTCAAAAATGCTCGCAAATATCACCAAGACCCGAACTCAAAATGTTTAAAATGAAGCAAAATCATGAACCCTTTGTATTTAAGTGTTCTGCTAAAACTTCCGGTTCTGCGAAAACATAACCACTTATGCGTCTTCTATCGCTTCTGCGGACAAGAGGTCTGCTTCTGCGGCCTCGCTTTTGCAGTTGCTTCTTCGCTTCTGCGACACTGGCTGCCCTTCCTTCCTTCACTCATACGAACTTAGTTGAGTCTTTAAATCACATAAAACAATGCTAAAAACACGAATTGCGCATCGATTCAAGCCTAATAAACTTTTAGACTTCAAACTTCTACATCCGATACCGAAACCTATCAAATCAAGTCCGATTGACCTCAAATTTTGCACACATGTCATAATTGACATTACGGACCTATGCCAACTTGCGGAATAGGAATCCGACCCCGATATCAAAAAGTTCACTCCTGATCAAACTTACCAAATATTATCCAATTTACCGAATTTTGCCAATTGACGCTAAAATGACCTACGGACCTCCAATTCAACATACGAATATGCTCCTAAGACCAAAATAACCCTACGGAGCTATTGGAATTGTCGAAACTCTATTTCGGAGTTGTATTCACACAATTCGAATTACGGTCAATTCCTAAAACTTAAACTCTCAATTTAGGGACTATATGTCCCATTTTACTCTGAAACCAAAACTAATTCCTCCCGGCAAGTCGCGTAACAACCAAAATGAAGTAGAGGGAGAAATAAATAGGAGTTCGGGGCTAATACTCTCAAAACGACCGGCCGTGTCATTACAAAAACGGATCTAGTAATTTCACCACTATTGAGTTTATAATATCTTTCTAGCATGGAATTATAACGATCAACATATTTGGACATTAACCATGGAACAAAAGCAATCATTTTATTGTGACCACTAATATCCTTGTAAAATTCATCTTGGAAGAAAATTATTAATTTCTCATCAAAATTATCAAAAAACCAATTTCTGAAAAGTTCCCATCTGGGATTTTTAAATTCTTCAAAGATCATTTTTCTTGCCGGTAAAACTGGACTAAAATCTATTTGGTTTCTATCCATTTAAACCATTGGAAAAATCTATTTCGGATTTAGTTGGATCAGGAATAGCACTAGCAATATTATTTGTACTAATGTTTATGACATATATTCTATTATTTTCTCTGATTTGTGATGCTCTTGATGAAAAATCTACAGTATAATCAATAGGTAATATATAAGAGGAATTTGATCTAGTTAATCTAGATGAATAACTAAAATTATCAGTTTGATCGGGTTCATAAAACCTGATCTTAACAGTTTCGTCTGAAGTTTGTTCAACTTCTGTGATTTCACTGTTATTTGTATTTCGAGAAGCTATGGCATCCTCTATGACCCATTCTTTAGGAAAATCTATTTCATCCCACTTAATAAGTCTTCTGGTGGTAACTTTAGAATTACCAAAATTAGTTTCTATAAGAATAGTTTTATTTTTGAAATCCATAATCTTGCACATAGGATTTAAAGTATATAAAAGTTTGTAATAAATCCTATAACATATACAAATAACTTTTGTTCCTGGCATATAATCATAACCATGAAGCTTAATACTCAATATTAAAGCATTTAAAGAGTTTTTATCACTCAAAGAAATCTTCAAATTAAGATATGCATTAAAATATACAAGGCCATAGGCCAAACTGGTTTGTACTATCCCGATAAGGGATTTTTTCTAGTTTTGGTTTCTGCCATCTCTGAGAGCTGCTATGAAACTTTCCGGTAAGCCTCTTAATGTACGTGGCTTGAAGGCAACTTGTATTAAACCGATATGCAAAAATCTATGAGTTTCCCTATAAGGGGTTAAATTATTTTCAGATAATAATCTAAAAGTAGCATGATCACTATCTATTGTGATAGTCTCTTCAGTAGTTTTAACTACTTGTTTTAAACCTAATTTTTTAAAGGTACCTAGTTGGTATATAAACTTAGGTTGGATTCTAGGAATTGTCCATTTATTAAGAAGATCTAATTGTTGAGGCATATCGTACTCTTCTTTCCTACTATTTTTAACAGTAGTATATTTCCTAATGATATTCATTAGAGAAGATTGTGTTGAACTTAGCACCTATAAGCACATAAGGTATTATTCCTTCTTTAATAAAATTCAAATCTGCACCACTATCAAATAAAGAAGTAAACTCTTTTTTGAAATTATAGTCTATTAAAAGAGTAACTTTTATTAAGAATGTGTTAGTCGTAAAAAGCTGAAGTTTTTGTAAAAACTCATTACCAGCCATATTAACTGCTCCTACAAAATTACTTTTGGCTGCATCCTTAGGGGTACCAGCATTAATATCATCTAAACCTTCTTCAGTAACATTAGTACCGAATTCCTAACTTATAGGGACATGAGAATCCTCTAATCTAATAATTCTCTTGTCTTAATTTTTGCTGCATCCTTAGGGGTATCAGTATTAATATCATCAAAACCTTCTTCAGTAATATGGTTGATAATGAGTTTTTACAAAAACTTCAGCTTTTTACTACTCAAACATAAGTTACTCTTTTAATAGACTATAATTTCAAAAAAGTGTTTACTGCTTTATTTGATAGTGGTGCATATTTGAATTGTATTAAAGAAGAAAAAATACCTTCGAGATATTTTCATAAAACCACTCATAGATTAAAAAATGCTAGTACTGATAGGATGAGTATTTCTTATAAATTGCCAAAAGCTTTTATTTGCCAAGATAACGTTTGTATACATGAAATATTTGTTTTGGTAAAAGATATATCCCATGATATCATATTAGGAGTCCCATTTTTTTATCGTATAATTCTTTTTACTAGATGGGATGCCCAAGGTTTTATAGGTCCCTTTGATAATAAAGAAATTAGTTTTTATTTTATAACTCAACTATTTAAACGATTATTAAATGAAATGACTGATATTATCTCTGCAAGAAATAGACAAATTGATTTCTTGAAAAATGAAATTTGCAGTCTTGCTATTGCAGAAGATTTACAAAACACAAAGCTTATAGAAAAAATTAATTTTTTGAAAAATCAGTTTTTATTACAAATATGTGGGGACCATCCAAACTAATTTTGGAATAGGATAAAACATATAGTTAGTATTCCCTATGAAGAAGATTTTTCAGAAGATAATATTCCTACTAAGGCTAGACCTTGCCAAATGAATTCAGATTATTTGGAATTATGCAAAAAATAAATAACTTCTTTCTTGCAAAAAGGTCTTATAAGACCTTCAATGTCTAAATGGTCATGTACCACTTTTTATGTTAATAAACATGCTGAACAGGAATGAGGAGTTCCAAAATTAGTCATCAATTATAAGCCCCTTAATAAAGTTTTAAAATGGATTAGATATCCAATCCCCAATTAAAAGAATTTATTGGATAGATTGCATGATGCCATAATATTTTCAAATTTTGATTTAAAATTTGGTTATTGGCAGATTCAAATATCTGAGTCAGATAAATACAAAACTGCTTTTAATTTTCCAATGGGTCAGTATGAATGGAATGTCATGCCTTTTGGTTTAACAAATGCCCCTTCTGAATTTCAGAAAATAATGAATGATATCTTTATGCCTTATACAAATTTTATAACTGTTTATATTGATGATATTTTAGTATTTTCAAAAAATATTGAAATTCATTTTAAACATTTGGATCTTTTTAGAAAAATTATAATTGAAAATGGCTTAGTCATTTCTAAACCAAAAATGGCCCTTTTTCAGACCAGCGTAAGGTTTTTAGGTCATAATATTCAAAATGGAAGAATATTTCCGATCCAAAGAAGCATTGAATTTGCATCCAAATTTTATGTCATAAATGATAAGACTCAACACCAAAGGTTTTTAGGAAGCCTTAATTATATTGCTCCTTTCATAAAGGACCTTGCTAAGGATATTTCAATTTTTTATAAAAGATTAAAGAAAAATCCAAAAACATGGACTGATGATCATAGTAAATTAGTCAAACGAATTAAGCAGAAGGTTAATAATCTTCCATGCCTTACGCTTGCTAATCCATGATGGGCAAAAGCTGTTGAAACTGATACCTCAGATATTGGATATGGTGGAATATTAAAACAATATTCCCCAACTGATAAACAAGAAAATCTTGTTCAATTCTATTCGAAAAAATGGAATAATTCCCAAAAGAATTATGCTACTGTGGCTAAGGAAATCCTTGCCATAGTAAAATGTGTATTAAAGTTCCAGACTGATTTATACCATCATAAGTTTTTAATAAAAATTGATTTCCAAGCAGCAAAGTTTATCTTTAATAAAGATTGTAAACATGATGTTTCTAAACATATATTTGCAAGATGGCAATCCCTGTTAGCTCCATTTGATTTTGAAATAATTTATAAAAAGGGGTCTGATAATAGTCTTCGTGACTTCCTTACTAGAGAGTATTTGGATTAATATTCTTTTGTTAATATTTGTCAGGATGAGATCAAGTTTCAATCCCTCTTCTAATAGAAGAGGAAGAGGAAGAACAAATACAGGCAGAGATAATGTGTAACACCCCGAAAAAAAATCGAAGTACTTAAGTGGTAAGCCCGGTAATTTTTGCAAAGAAAATAATGTTTCATGGTGCCAGACTAGCCCGGTTTTGGATTAAACAATGCACCGAAAAGTAAAAGAAACTTTTTGGCAGAAAAGTGCATTTGTGCGGTCCATTATGCGACCGCAGAACCACTCTGCGGACCACATGATGGCCGCATAGTGAAGCAGTTAATTGGGTTAGTTAGAAGCAACTATGCGGTCGACTATGCGACCACATAACTATTATGCGGTACATTATGCGACCGCATAACAGTTATGCGAACCGCATAGTGACCGCATACACAGACAGTTCTTTTGGCTATTTTGTAACCAACTATGCGACCGATATGCGGTCCGCATATTGTTTATGCGATCGCATACCTTGTTCCGGAGCTCCATTTTTGAGTTTTTAAAACCCGACCTTATTTCATTAAATACACTCTTTGGGTTATTTTTAAGCTATTATCTGACATTTTGGAGTGAGAAAGGGTGCCCTAGAGTGAGAAGGTGTTCTCCAATATTTGTCCTTCAATTCTTGACTAAGTTTTGGAAGATTAAGAAGGAAAACTCACTAGGTCTTCATCCTAGAGGTAAGGTTCTACACACTAACCCTCAATTTCGAATTTTGTGTAGAAATGGATAATAAGCAAGATAATTTCTGGGCAAGAGGATTGGTTATTTTACATGCATGTGTTATCAAAGGATGTAGAAAGATTGTTGAGCTAAAAATGATAGAGATTGGGTTGTGGGATGATGGAATTCTCCATAAAAAGGGCATTAAAACCTAAAATGCACACCTAGTGTTTGATAAAATGCTCAAATGAGCTAGAACCATAATCATCTTCCTAATTGTGATTCAATTTGTTATATTTCTAAAATAGACTGAAGTTGCTAAGAATTCTGAAACATTTAGAGTCTAAGGAAGCTCAAGTGAGGTATGTTGGCTAAACTCTTCTTTAAGAATTGGAATTCCCCATATCCTTTAAGTCCGAGATGTTGATTATAAATGGAGTATTCCGATAAGTTCTGTGATGAAGATATATGTTCAATTCGTATTTCAAATGCTCTTATCATATTGCATTATAAATTGAGGATCTGTCCTAAACTATGCATTATATATCCACGTGTTATAATTTCTAGTCGTGATTTATGTGAAAGTTATTATGCCAAGTTGTGTAGAGATTGCGATTGTGATACACCTCCACCCGCATACATTGGGGTGAGGCGGCATGACCGCTTTGTGTGGGGATTATGGTATAGAGATTGTGATTGTGATACACCTCCACCCGCATATATATTGGGTTGAGGCGGCATGACCGCTTTGTGTAGGGATTATGATATTGTGGGACTGCACCTCCACCCGCTTACATTAGGGTGAGGATGTACGACCGCTTTGTGTTGGTATTGGTATCATCGATGCATTTCCATCTGCAAACATTGGGGTGAGGCGGCATAGCCTATTTGTGTAGGTTCTTGGTACTGTGGTTATACATCCACCCGCATACATTGAGGTGAGGCGGCAGGGCCGCTTGATTAGAGTTGTGGTATTGTACCTCCACCTACATACATCGGGTGAGGTGGCGGGGCCGCTTTGTGTGAAGATGGTTATAGAGGATCTCATCTTAAATCGTATAAATGTTGTTGATATCTTTTAATAAGCTTGCTATGGTTGAGACGGTTATCTATATTATTCTTTTGCCGCACTGGTTCATCACAATTATCTTTTATTTCTAAATTATTAAATTGGTGTTTAGTTTTCATACTAGTACTATTCGACGGTACTAACGTCCCTTTTGTCGGGGGCGCTGCATCTTTAAATGGATGCAGGTGGTTCCACAGCAGGAGACATTGATCAGTGATAGCAGTACACCTTCTTCCCAGCTGACTTGGTGAGTCTCATTTCATCTCGGGGTCATGTATCTTTTGTACTTTATGTATTATCGTTGAGGTATAGCCGGGGCCTTGTTGCCGGCATTATCATTGTACTCTTCTTTATCTATAGAGGCTCCGTAGACATAGTGTGGGTTGTGTATTGGTACTGGGAAAGACAAACTATGCTATGTTGTGGTTGTATTACTTGTCCATTTGAGACTTTAAAAATGGTGAAACTTATGGTAAGAAATTGGTAATTGCAGACATGACCACTTTATTGTTTAATTAAGGAAAACATATATTCTCTTTATTCATGAATGAGTTTGGGTAGAAGGAATCTAATAGGCTTGCTCGGTCGGGTTCACTCGGTTNTCGACGGTACTAACGTCCCTTTTGTCGGGGGCGCTGCATCTTTAAATGGATGCAGGTGGTTCCACAGCAGGAGACATTGATCAGTGATAGCAGTACACCTTCTTCCCAGCTGACTTGGTGAGTCTCATTTCATCTCGGGGTCATGTATCTTTTGTACTTTATGTATTATCGTTGAGGTATAGCCGGGGCCTTGTTGCCGGCATTATCATTGTACTCTTCTTTATCTATAGAGGCTCCGTAGACATAGTGTGGGTTGTGTATTGGTACTGGGAAAGACAAACTATGCTATGTTGTGGTTGTATTACTTGTCCATTTGAGACTTTAAAAATGGTGAAACTTATGGTAAGAAATTGGTAATTTCAGACACGACCACTTTATTATTTAATTAAGGAAAACATATATTCTCTTTATTCATGAATGAGTTTGGGGTAGAAGAAATCTAACAGGTTTGCTCGGTCGGGTTCACTGGGTTGAGTGCCGGTCGCGCTCCACGGTTTTGGGGCGTGACATAATATTCGTGTCCAGATGGGAAACCAGAAGCTAATAACTTCAAATATTGCAAATACATATGGTCTTAATACAGACCATCCAATGTATAAAGATTTTATGGATTTTATAAAATCCAGGAAGAAGGAAGATAATAGTTCTCCATCATATTGTGTAAACCTCATGAATGATAGCGAGGAAAATACAGAGGTATATGATAAAAATACCTATGAAGAAGATGTACTTCTACTAGAACATTCGGACCTGAAATGGAAAAATGATCCATGGCAGATCATGAACAGATATTTTGATATGGTAAATTATGTCACACCTGCTTATAAATACACGATGCACTATGAAGTTATACTTCTATCAACAGGATCAGCTGAAATTCAGTATTGTTTCCCAACTAATACTAGAAAAGTTTATAACTTTTCAAAAATTATTATCAAGAAGATATTAGCCTCAAATGAATGGAGACTTAGTACCCTCAAAGAAAAGGATTATACCCACCTGGAACAAAAAGTTCATATAAAGTTCAATTATTGGGATTACGCTGATAGTTTTCATAAAACTATTTTATATGAAAATTCTAATATGAAACATTCTTGGTTTATAAAGATTTGTTCTCATAATTTTACAGAACAAATTCCAAATTGGTTCGGACAATGGTGGATATCATATGGTCCTTCATTGAATATTTTACCAGATACATATAAAAGTTTATATACTGAATGGGTTGAAGTATCTCCAAAAATATTGGAATTGCAGAGAAATAATATTTTCTTCCCTAGGATTGCATTGATGTAATTTTTTATAGAATTTTCTATACTTTGGATAATGAGATGGTCAGTAGAAGTCCATACTGATATAAATGGATTTACCTATCTAAAGAGGATGTTTTATACAATATTCTGGAATAAATTATTCTAGAAACACACTGATGGGAATCTCCATAGAAGTGCAATTATGGAAGCTATTAAGAGTACTATCAATAATTATAAAAAATAGGAAACACCGGCAATTGAAACAATGGAAGATAGTCCTTTCAGCAAAATAATCAGAAAACTTCAAATGAAGAAAGTGTAACGATTCCACCGGTCGTTTTGAGCTCCAACACGCCGTTCGGTAGTTTGAGGCCTCGAGTAGCTTCACTTCAGGTATTATGACTTGTGCGCATGGTCGAAATTGAATTTCGGGAAGTTCAAAGTTGATTTGGAAAGAAGATTCTAATTTCGAAAGCCTTAAGTTGGAAGAATTGACTAAGGTTTAATATTTGAGTAAACGACATTGAAATCGGGATTGAAAGGTTCCAACAGGTTTATATGATGATGTTGGACTTGGGCGTATGTCCGGATCAGGTTTTGGATGACCCGGGAGTATTTCGGCGCCTATTATGGAAGTTGGCATTTTGGAAGCATTTCGTAAATTTGGGTTGGAGTGCATTTCAATGCTATCGATGTCCGTTTGGGATTCTGAGTCTGGGAATAGAACTGTATGGTGATTCTGGTATTGGGAGCGGGTCCGGAAATAGATTTTGAGGTCCGTAGGTCATTTCGGTGTCATTTGGCGAAAGTTAAAAATTTGAAGATTTTTGGAGAGTTTGACCGTGAGTGGACTTTTTGATATCGGGGTTGGATTCCGATTTCGGAAGTTGGAGTAGGTCCATAATGTCAATTATGACTTGTGTGCATAATTTGAGGTCAATCGTACATGATTTGATAGGTTTCGGCATCGAAGGTAGAAGTTTGAAGCTTCAAAGTTCATTAGGTTTGAATTGGAGGGTGATTCGTAGTTTCGATGTTGTTCGACGCGATTTGAAGGCTTGACTAAGTTTGTAATATATTTTGGGACGTGCTGGTAAAATTGGTTGAGGTCCCAAGGGCCTCGGATGGAATCCGGATGGTGAACGGCTCGAGTTAGGACTTGGAAGAAGGGCTAAGGGCTGATGTCATCTTGTGTAACCGCACCTGTGAGGTTTTGGCCGCAGGTGCGGAGGGCGCAGAAGCAACATAGGAGCAGCAGAAGCAGAGCATGTCACCCAGGTGAAGGACCACAGGTGCGGAGTTTTGGCCACATCTGCGCAAGCGCAGAAGCGAAGGGTTGAGCGCAGAAGCGGAAGAAGGCGCATAAGCGGAAGGGGTCTCGTACCTGCGAAGCCGCATGGACGGAAATGGCGCTGGGCAGAATGGTTTTAAGAGCAAGATTTGTCTCTTCTTCTCTCATTTCTCACTTGGTTGGGGCGATATTGGAGAGCTCCAAATAGAGATTTTCTTCAAGAAGCACAAGGTAAGTGATTCCCACTTATTATAAGTTAAATACATGGATTCTATGAGGATTTAAGCATGAAAATTAGTAGCAATTGTGGGGTTTTGGTAGAAAACCTAGAATTTGGTATTTTTGGATTTTGGCCACGAATTTGGGCATCTAATTGGAAATATATTATATATTTGAGTTCGTGTGGTTATGGGTAAAGTTTATCTTCGGAATCCGGGCACGTGGACCCGAGGGTGGTTTTTATCGACTTTTCGAACGGAGTTGGGAATTGTTGTAAATAGGATTATAATGAGTATCTGAGTATATATTTATGATATTTCTCAATTTTTGACTAGTTTTGGAGCATTGGGCATCGATTTGAGTTGTCGGAAGGCCTTGGGAGCCGTTATGGAATTCTGCAGCGGGGTAAGTTTCCTTTATAACCTTGTAATAAGGAAATAACCCCATAGGTGAAATAATATGATATGTGCTTCTATTTTTGGGGGCTACGTACGCACGAGGTGATGAGAGTCCGTGCGTAGCTACTATTATGCTAAGTCCGGGTAGTCTAGGAACCAAATCATGCTATACTTGCGATATTTGCAACCTTATTGTTAATTTAAATTGCTTAAATCATACTGAACTTGGTAAATGAATTTTTAAAAGGTTAAACTTTGTTTTTCTTTACCATTAAATGAGAATTGACATTTCCTTGGATAATTTCTCCTTAAAGAATTCTTGATTGACTGTTGAATGCGTTTATCTTTTGTGGAGCGAGCCGAACGCCTCGGCAGATTAAATGGATGCATCTATGGTTCGCGTCGTTCGACCCTCGACAATGCACAATTTAAATATTTATGTAAGAGCGGGCTGTACGACCTCAGCATGATTTGTGCATGATTGAATTGATTGCCTTGGAATTTACAATAAATGATATTGCCTCCTTGGCCTGAGATAAATTGTTAAATAATGGGAAGTAAATTTGGAGATTTCTTAATTATAAAAGATCTGCTTACTTACTTTAAAATATTGAGCTTGCAACTGCTTCATATAATCCATATTTAATTATATCATTGATATCCTATTTATAGCCCATAGTAACTATCAAAGTTGACCCCTCGTCACTACTTCTTCGAGGTTAGGCGTGATACTTACTGGGTACGCGTTGATTTACGTACTCATACTACACTTGCTGTACATTTTTGTGCAGGTACATATATGTTTAGTGGCCTTGTGGGCACATAGGCATGATTATGGCGGGGACTTAGGTGAGCTGCATTCTATTCTACGATCCGCAGCTAGCAGAGTCTCCTTCAGAGTACTTACGTTTTTCCTGTCCAATTTGTATTCCGGTCAACTGTTGTATTTTATTTTATATTCCTAGTTAATGCTCATGCACTTGTGACACCGGGTTTTGGGATGATTATGGGTTGTTCTGTATTGAACTTGTTAAAAGTATTATTATTTACTCTGTAAATCCCCATTCTTTACTATTTAAATTGAAGGAAAATATGATTTCAAAAGTAACAAAATGAGAAACCAATGAAGTATTTATTGCTGGCTTGCCTGACAGTGGTGTCCGACGCCATCATGGCATTTATGGATTTTGGGTCGTGACAACATTGTGTCAGAGCACTAGGTTCACTTAGGTCTCTCGAGTCATGAGCGGGTCTAGTAGAGTCTTGTGGATCGGTACGGAGACGTCTGTACTTATCTTCGAGAGGCTATAGGACTGTTAGGAGCACTTCCCTTCTTGATTCCTCATCGTGCGGTTCGATTCCTTTTAGGCTTATTCCTTCATTCCCTTCCTATTCGGTCTTATGCGATGTGAAGCGCTTGTTATAAATTGGAAATCGAGGAATTTTAATGGTATTACAGATGTGGTGCAGGATGTTTCTCCCTGCATATTTGATTGGGCTATTTTCATGGGCCTTGCGGAAGGCTGTTCTGTCATTGCAGCTCAGTATCAGTATTACCTAAGGTTTTGAGGTTTGGCATTGATTGTTATGGCGATCTGTGCATTGCTATCGCACCGTGTTTGTGTAATGGTAGGATGCTTGTCTATGCGTCGAAGTAGTGAATGAATTTAAAGGAGGTTTACTCAATGCATGATTCAGAGATCCAGTATGCGGTGGTTCCGGCGAAAGAAAGGCAATCAGACTTTGAATGTTCAGGTTTGGGTTGACGGAGTAACGTGGCTTGGTATTTCAAGCATGGTGGAATTTTCATCTGTGATGTGGTGTCGTCGCCCTGGATTGAATGTGTTAAGTTCGCCGATGTTATGGTCTTTATCAATTTTCCTTTGGGGTAGGGTAGTGTGAAATAGTGTCGGGGAAGCGGCTGTCAGAGATCGCAGTGTGTGGTGGTTCAGGAATTAATCGGTGGTACGGGTGTTGAGGAATCAAGGAAGATGATCTTCGGAAAGGTTTAAAGTTGGTAGCGATCGATTGGTTCAAGTGCTACAGAGATAGATTTTGATTTAAGGCAACAACTGGGCTGCGAAGGATGAGGAAGAACATGTGGGAGGTGTCTTGCGGTGGTTAAATTTCTAGAAGGCCAAGTGTGAGAAACAGAAGTCGGGTAGTTGCTTAAAAAAGAGGGTTTGACCAAAGTGGGAGAGTGGCAGAGTATCAGATGGGTTCTGTGGTAGGATAGCTACACATCTTGGGAAACGTTTAGAGTGATTCGGGATTTCATGGTTGACAGTGACTAGGTCTACGGACTTAATTTGGAATATTTGATATTATACGGGGAAGAGTGGATACGATGGGAAGGAGTTGCATGATAGGAAGAATACAACATGACTTTGGATGGGAATGTACTGTCTCACCTTTTAGTTGATGCCCATGAGGAGTGAACGGACTTGTACAGCTGGTGAATGAGCACGGGCTCAGGATGGGTTACTGATTATATAGTAAGTGTACCCAGTACAGCCACGTTGGAAGATGTCGGCATGTAATTTTCACAGGTGGGTTATCTCCCGTGAGCAGGTCAGCGGTCGCGTGGCTGACGAAGCTTCTACGAAGAATTCTACTGGCTATCCGGTGAGAGGTTAAATATGAAGACGTGGCTAGTTATTCAGAGTGTTCATGAAATGGTTAACAGAAGATTTTGAGGCAAATTGGCGGGTTGATTGTGCAAGAACATGTCAATGGGGGATACTGAGTCTTGGTGGATTCCAGAATTATGCATGGTTGTCTACTTGTGAGATTTCTGGTTATCGGCATATTGGTGAGTTATTACGACTAAGGAAAGAGAAATTCAGCGGTTATTTTAGCAAAGGATTGAGGAATGTGTGCTATAGTTGGCCTTATTGACTCATGTTCAGGCTTTGGGAAGATTCAGGATTTATGCTTCGTGTAGAGGTGATTTACAAGGAAAGTGATTCAGTCGGGTGCTTCTTGAGAGGGCGTTCATGTGCTAGTGGAGACTTGGAGTTTGATTATATTCAGGACCAAGTCAGAGTGGGTGGCTCTCAACAACGGTCCTAGTGGATTCAAAAGTTAAAGTGTGGTGCCTAAGGATTTGGAGTTCGTAGTATGGTTAAGTATTGAGTTGTTGCAGCGGATTATAAAAGGGGCTTGGAGTGTTCTATGTTATCTTCGGTATGCAGTGTAGCAGTGGAAGAATGGGAGAAAATAACTTCAGAATCATAGGGAAATTATCAGAATGAGTGTACCCGTTGAAGATGCGAATATGCGCACAAGGAAAGTATGTGATGGTTAGTGGGTTTTGAGGCAGCATGGTCTCATGAAATAAGGTCACTCCGCATAAGTGAGGATTTGGGTTCATGATGTTTTGAATGGAGCTATTATTATTTCTAGGGCAAGTCCCGAGTAAAATAGAAGAAGTGGCTCCGTTGGTAATGGTTGAATCAGCACGGTTATGGCAGTGACCAGTTTCTCCAGCATGAAGTTATACATGTGGTTTGAGGTTGTACACTTGGGCTTGAGCGCCACCACAACTTGGTTGATTTGGGAGGTATTCGATTCGTATGGCTTTGTGGTGTAAAGGGATTTTCGGAAGAGTTATGGTGGTTTAGACCACTACTTGAGGTTTGTATTTTTTTTGGTTATGGGAATTCAGTTGCATGTCGCTATAGTTCTCCTGAAATGAGTTAAGTGAAAGGTTTCTATATGATGAAGTGTGTACCCTATTAGTGGTTTAGGAGTTATGATGAAATTCTTGTACATTTGCGTATTGGCATGATTAGGTGCAGGAGGTGGCATGGGAATCGGAAGTCGAGGATCAAGGTTGCTATTTGGTGTTGGCAGGAATATCACGAGCTCGGATGAGCGAGAAAGGACTCAGATGGTTAGAGTCAGCTCGTATCGTCTTTGGCGTCACCTGAGATCGGTATCTTGTATCGGAGTCTTTGCATACTAATTGCGGATTCTTGATTGCTTTACAACGTTTGTGTGGCCGGTGACATGGATGTGCATACTCGTTATTTGGTGCGGAAGGTCGTGGGGGCGTGTCCCACGGGAAGGTTGTATAAGTGTGACATGTAGTCACTTGATTGATTGAAGATTTAAAACCAAGTGTGGAGATTTTTGGTACTATCGCTAATGTGAGAATTTATGCCTGAATGGCGCTCAGTTCGTTTGGTTGTGAACTGTGGAAGTGTGTTCTTGATTTGACGGTTGTTCTTGTGTGTCAGGGGTTATTGTGGATCCTTGAAAGGTTATTAGCCTAGTGCGGTACGATCAGAATCAGCTTGAGGTCCGTGGATGGATCTAAAATATGAATGTGGGCTCTATCTCAGGCCGGATGTGTTCATCTCAGCATAGCGCTCTTTATGGAGGAGTATTCGGACGTTGGATGTTATTTCATCGTTGGCTATTTCATGTAATACTATATTGTGTCGTGTGGGTTGTGAAACAGCTTGATTAATTGCATATGTGTTGAGGTTCCNCATCTCAGCATAGCACTCCTTATGGAGGAGTACTCGGACATTGGATGTTATTTCATCGTCGGCCATTTCATGTAATACTATATTGTGCCGTGTGGGTTGTGAAATGTGATGATGTCCAAATCCACCACTAAAAGTAAATGGACACGGTCGTATACCATATAATTTCCCCAACTATGAGTCGGGGTCGAATCCCACAGAGAACGATATGTAGGCGATTAGGAACGTAAGAGAATTATCACTTATTATGCAATGCCAAACACTTAGAATGGTTGTTGAGAAAATATTATAGCTAAATGCGAAAATGTAAACTAACCTAGAAAGCAAGTAAAAGGATCAATGGCTACAAGCATGGGTGCATCGGGATATATACTCAAGTAATGATCCAATATATTTCACAATTTTATAAATATGAACGAGTTTGTTATTTATTAGTATCGGATAATAATTCTATATTAGCTTCTCTCGAAGACTAATAAGACTTACTAATTGAATTATCCCTAAAATAATTAAAAGATTAAGCACACCCGAATATGGCTACAAGTAGTTCATTCCTATCCCTAGGTAGAATCTATAAAGTGAGGGTTAACGCCTCAAGTTCTTGTTAATTAATCTTTCCCAACCCCGAATTATTTTTTCCAAAATTAATCCGAAGTGAATGGGCGATTCCTACGGTTAGCTAATCCCTTTGGAAATATTTAAGAACAAGAATAATTAAAGAAACAATAGCTCGCTTCATAATAAATAAAAATCGTTCAATACATAAGCACAACAAGGTATTTAATCCACACTTTAAATATGAATATTTCCATAAACAAGATTCAAGTGTTGGAAATAAATACTACACACTTAGATATACAATACAAAGAAAGAAAATGAAGAAATGAGCATAAAGGAGTAAGAAATTCTCAACCAAAAGATTCAAATCTTCAAGACCCAAGTGTGTGTGCAAGAACCCTAGCTTCCAAAACTTGTTCTTTCTAGTATATGGACTGAAAATAAGCCAAAGATGTTTCAAAATAAGATTGCTTTGTGTATTTGTGGGTTTGGAGTTGAGAAAATGTGAAATGTTAATACTGCCCAGGTCAGAAACCCGTTGACCGCACATGCGGAAAGATCCTCGCAGGTGCGGCTCTGCAAATGCGGGCCTTCAATCGCAGATGCGTGAACTCAAGGGGATTTTCCTACTCCGCAGATGCGGACATTGTGGTGCAAGTGCAACTCCGCAGATGCGGATAAGCCGTCGCAGGTGCGAGCCCATGTAGAATTCCCTTTCTCCATAGATGCGGACAAAATAGTCACACCAGTGACTCCGCAGGTGCGGAGTTTTGCCGCAGATGCGGTCCTAGTGAAGCTTAACTCCGCAGATGCGGCCTTCCAGCTCGCAGATGCGAGGTCGCATATGCGGACAGTGTTCCGCAGATGCAGAATCACTGAAGGATTTTGGACTTTGGTACTCTTTTTTTGCTCAATTCCACTTCACTTGAATTCAAGTCTCTTCGTGGCATCATTTACCTGAATATCTAGCAATACACACCATAAACAACCTCATATTATAATTAAAGGACGCAAAATATAAAGAAAAAAACTAGAATGAGTGGTAAAATTACCACTCATCAACACCCCCAACTTAAAGCTTTTGCTTGTCCTCAAGCAAATCAAAACCAACAATTCAATGAGGTTCTACCATTTAAAGCAGAAGTGGCATTGCTATCATAAACAAATCACATTCTCCAATTAAGCAACATACTTATGGATTTGGTTGGTACTAATAATTAGGCTCAAGCATGTGAATCTCAACCAAACAACTCCCTCATTTAAAATCAACTTTAAGAAATGCAAAGGAGTTTCAAAATAATCAAGTGACAACAAAAATCTACAAGAAGTGACTCAAAAGCACCAGTCTACTACATATGCTCAATTTACTCATTTCGGGATACATCAATGTCACCAATCCATCCTAATTCATGTGCCCTCACAAGAAAGAAAATCCCAAAATTACCATATTTGCAAAAACAACATAAGGGACAAATGCACAAAGACACTCACTCTCAAAAAAGAATTTCAAGTGTTACAGAATATCATGCCATAAGCTTGCCCTTATTTTAATTCGCCGCCTATTCAAGAACATTCGGTTGGAGATCCCATAAAGACTTTTTAATCTTGTAATGTAGGTTTAGGGAAGGGTAGGATAAGCATTTGGGATACAAGTGACTACACCCTCCTTGAACACTACTCACATTTGTGTTTTTTTTTGTACTTTGCTTCTTTTTAAAACACATCGCCCTTATTGGCATCTAGTTACCAACATAGAACTACCTTAAGGTACCTCTCGAATCTTCTCAAGACTCCATATTTATATATATACATATTATTCTCTACGTTGTTTTCTTTTTTTTATATACTATTTTCTTTTGGAGCTTGAGTAACTTTATATGAAAAACTTTGAGGTATATGTTTCTACCTCAATGTACAACCTTACCAATTTCCAACTTGAGACCAACACCCCCAACTTAGGCTTTTATCCTCATTCTCGATATTCAAGGAGGGACGGGTTCAAAAGAGGGGATTATTTCACAAAAGGGTAAAGGTTTGTAATGAGGTGGCCAAAGAAAAAGTTAAAGGCTCAAATAGGGTAAACTAGTGATAATATTTATGCAATGGTAGGCTTGAAAGGCTAAAGAGGCTTTTTCAAAGATTACAAAGAATGCCTAAGGTCATCCCTCCAACCAAACATAATTAACATTAGCATTGAAAGACTAACCGGGCAAGTTCTAGATGATAGAAGTAAATATAAGGATTATTTATAATAAAAACTAGCACACATGGCACATGAACTAATCAAGACGATTCAATTCCACTTCTTAACAAGAGTATTTAGAGCAATATCATGCCAATTAGTGGGCAAAGAGTCACCAAATGAGCGAAAAAGTTGTCTCAACAATTATTCTTCCCTATGCACTTACTTTTTCAATTTAAAACCAAAAATCGGAGGGGTATTCTTAATTCACACTTCACTTACAAGAGATTAGTTTTGTTAGTACCAAATAATCCAAAAGTCTTCACATAACAAAACAAGACTAATTCCCTTAAGAAAGTCGTCACGCCATCCGTCATAGGGAAAAGTCACCCGGTTCAACAAATAAATATTTCTTTGGAAAGAACCGTAGCATAAAGAAAACCCAAGGATGTTTATTGAAAAGTATGTTACTATTAAAAGAGATAAAATTAATATAAACTAAAACTACTGAACAAGATAAAATAAACACTACGGAAATAAAAATAAAAGGACAAAACTACTAAAAGAAGCTAAAATAACAAAAGCGACTAATACTAAATGAACAAAAATAACATAAACTAAAAACTACTAGAGAAAATAAGTAAGTAAGAAAAAATAAAATAAAATAAAATAGAATAACAAAAGTGACTAATCATGACTATGTACAACCAATCACAACTACGCTCGGCAAGAGCATATGATAATCAATAACAAAATAAGCCCGGCATGGGCACAAAATATCCATACCACAACATAAACCCAACAAGGGAAACTATATAGCATCAATGTACGAATAAAGTATAATCCCCAAATCCCACCCCAACTAAAAATATTGCAGTGTCCTCACTGCACAATATCAAAATAAAATAAGAATAAATTGAGGGTCTCCCTAAGGTCTGCATCAGACTAGCAGACTGCGGGAGAAAGGCTAATCACTGCTGCTGAGAACTCTCGGCCTCATCATCCTCATTGTCATCAGCACTCGACATGAAAGAGTACTCCTCACTATCCTCAGCATCAGCAACAGGAATCTTCCTGTTCGGCTGCCCCCATTTGAAGATGCCTTTGACGCCTCTCCATATTTTGATCATAAACGTGCCCTTTTTCTTGTAGCTCGCTTTCTCCTTTTCAAAGTCTGACTGACGATCTGCATATGCCTTGGCCAAGTTGCCATAGGCGGCCTCAAGTTTGCCAACAAATGCTGCTATTCTCTCCTGACTCTGCCTGCTTTTTCTGTGCATCTAAGTAGGTCTTCATGTCATCCCTGGTGAAGTACTCGGGCATAAGCTGGGAATGTGAGGGCCCACTAGGGAGCTGTGACAATAAGTCACGAATGGAAGCAATCTGGGAATTTAACATCCCAAATGGTCACTCGGCCTGAGCATTCTGTGAGGAGGACCCCTCACCTACAGTAATATCCACTTTCCTCTTCTTGCTCTTGAGAACACTGCCTGCTCATGTCACTCTCAATGGGTGTAATGGCTTATCTGTCGGTATCAAATGATCCCCATTCCATTTCTCAACATGTGCACGCCGGCACAACTCTGTAATCAATGATGGAAATATCAATAATGTGACACCTTGAAGCACATACTCCTTCAACTCCCGAACAATGTAGTGACCGACATTCATAGGAATTCCATCAAGGATGCAAGCAATTATGAAGGCCCTGGTATATAAAACATCAGACACGTTCCCACAAGGAGACACTCTGCTCGCAATGATATACAACTACATTTTTGCTTCGGCTGTGAAATCACCATATTTGATGTCTTTCTTCTTTGTATCCCAAGTCACTCTATGACCTGGAGGAAATAGCTTTGCGACTAGCCAATCACCATTGTCGCATGTATCTCTTTCTTGCACTAGCTCGAGCAGATGATTTGGGGGCCATAGACATTATTTATCTCTTCAACTCTGAATCTCACAGTCTTCCCTCTTATAGTGATTTCATGATTTTGGAAATGTGTACGCCTTAAATTGGCATAAAATTCCCTAACCCATTCCTCATTGGCATCGCATGGAGTGGGGATGAAGCAGTTCCAACCGCTTGAAACTAGCCGGCCATGGAAATCCGGAAGATGTTCGGACACTTTGTCATCGGTAATTCCCTTCTCAAGTTTGAGCTTCTTCGTGAGGAGATCATCATAATACCGGTCTTGGCATTGGGAAGACATGAATTTGGTAGCATCATAGTTCAAGTCCTCAACCACTTCTTTAATTTCGTGAGCAAGCGAAGCATTTACGTTCATGTTCGGGTCCATTTTAGCTCAAAGTACCTTCAAATATATCAAAACAACGTTAGTCGGGCAGTAGAATCATATTAGGAAATTTAAAACAAAGCAATTAGGCTAAAGAATCGAGTCGAATGGGCCCAGGAAGCTCCAGATGCAAAGCTACTGGAATTTGGAAATCTGCCCAGTTTCCGCACCTGCGTAACAATCATCGCAGATGAGGTCCCGCTTCTGCGGTTTTGCCCATTTCCTCACTGTTTGCACCTGCGGACAGTCTACGCAGGTGTGAGTCCGCATCTGCGACATTTCATTCGCTTCTGCGATGTTCATCTGTGGGTTCAAATGCCCAGAAATTTTGACTCTTTTGCTGCTCCAACAAGGTTTTTAGCACATAATTTATACTCAAGACTTCTAAATTAGTGCATTACATAAACCTACTTCTATATTAAACTTGATTTTGTGGTACTTAGCAAATGCTTTTGTTTTGGACAATTTGTCGAACACATTGCAAGCAGTGAGAATTTATGCTTCTTCACACGATTTTGGGTACTCAAATTTCCCCCAACATGGATGTTCAACACAACCGCACACATTGCAGACTCTCAACCAATATCCTCACCCTAATAGCAACATTAATCAGAGGGAACTAGGGAGTCAGGGGAACGGACATGGGAACCCAGAAATGAGGAAGAAGAAAAAGAAAAGAGAAGTAGATGAGAGGAGTAGATGAGAGATACCTGCCTTGTCTTGTGTGAGAACTCGCATGAGCAGTTTGATGCAGTGATTGCTTTGTGTGAGATATGAGAGGAGTTTAAGTTTGGGAATTTTTTTTAGAGTTTACATGATGAAATGAGGGAGTTATTTGATTAAACCAGTTTGATATCCGCACATGCGCCATAGTTTCCGTTTCTGCGTGAGCGCACCTACGTGCTAATGTCCGCAGGTGCGGCTATGCAAGGATTTGACAGGCCAATTCTGGGCAGCTATTGCTTTGGTTTGTTCCAACACCCCAAACTTCTTAATTCAACTCCAAAAAATCTGAAACTTGACAGATTAGTCAAAAATAATATACTAAGCTATCCTAAAAAAAAAATTCAAAAATGATCGAAAATTTTGAAAACGATGGGTGGTCTCCCACTAAGCGCCGCATTTAATGTCGTGACACGACGCGGATCAGCTTTACCACTTTTCTCTCCACTTGGACGATATGAATTCGGCACCTAATTTGGAATCAAGCTTGTGACCACGAGCAACGGGGGAGGGGGGGGGGTAAGTAAATGATCAAGCCAAACTTTAATTTCTTCATTTTGCGTTTCTTGGCTTTCATGTGAGGAATGTCATTTTGCCTTTTTGAATATGCAAATTGCAAAATGTATGGCTCTTGTTTTTCTTCTTTGCACTTCCATATGGATTCGCACGGCTNAAAAATAATATACTAAGCTATCCTAAAAAAAAAATTCAAAAATGATCGAAAATTTTGAAAACGATGGGTGGTCTCCCACTAAGCGCCGCATTTAATGTCGTGACACGACGCGGATCAGCTTTACCACTTTTCTCTCCACTTGGACGATATGAATTCGGCACCTAATTTGGAATCAAGCTTGTGACCACGAGCAACGGGGGAGGGGGGGGGGTAAGTAAATGATCAAGCCAAACTTTAATTTCTTCATTTTGCGTTTCTTGGCTTTCATGTGAGGAATGTCATTTTGCCTTTTTGAATATGCAAATTGCAAAATGTATGGCTCTTGTTTTTCTTATTTGCACTTCCATTTTGGATTTGCAAGGCTCAATTATCATATCACCATGTAATTTCAAGGTTTACAAATGCTTGGAATGCAACCTCAAGCCTTCAAATTGCAAATCTTCCCGGAGTTTGACATTCTCTTTTTCCCCCGAACTAGAGTCGACTTAAACCATATTTTTACTTACACCGGTTGACTCTAATTCCATATTTTTCTTGGCATCATTAACACTCATGGAGTCGGTTGGCGGATGTTCAATTCTTGATTCCTCAAAATAAAACTCGCTTTCTTCCTCGAAGTCGGATTCTTCTTGATCTCTTTCCACACTCTCAAGTTGGTGGGCATAGTAAGCCTCAACCAATATTTTCATTTGATTTTCCAAGGTGCGGATATTATCATCATTTTGAGTTAGTGCTTGTTTTAAGTCCTCGAGTTCCAAGCTTTACTTCTCCTCATTTTCAAGAATGGCCTCCAACATGAGCATCATCGTTTCATTTTGAGCATTTGAGAGTTCTTCTTGGTTTTGATCAAGTGCCAAGAAAGGATTTTCGGCTTCCACATCTAAGGAAGGTTCTTGGCTATCATCCACTTCCGAGGCTTTTTGGACCTCTAAAGCTTCAAGCATTTCTCCCATTTGTAAGTTTAACCTTTCAAGCACAAAATCATTTTGGAAACGATTTTCCAAAAGCTCTTCCAAGGCATTTTGCTCTTTGTTTCCTCCTTCAAATAGGCATTCTAACATGAGCTTAAACTCTCCATTTTGACCATGCTCAATTTCTTCCACTTCCATATCCCTATAATTTTCATCATAAAAAGTAGAATCATCATAGCGGGGCCTTGGGGAAGGGAAGGACAAATAAGCACAATCATCCCAATGACCATTTTGAGGACCATACTTATCACAAATACTCCACTCGTGGGTTTGATATTGTGTGCACCACCCCCTAGGAGAATTTAAACAATTTTGGCATGAGTGTGGTCCTCCACAATAAGGACAAGGGTCATCAAAGTATGAACAACTACCATCCGACCAATTTTCATTATATGATGCCAACTTTTCTTTCTTTTTAAAACTAAGAAAATAAACAAGAAACAAATAAGAAAGAATAGACCAAGGAAAGAAATATAATTACATAAATATTCACAAGTTTGGACCAAAGCAATTACACTTATTTCTCAAACAACCTAAATTACGCCAAATTGTTCCCCAGCAACGGCGCCAATTTTGATGTCGTCCAAATCCACCACTAAAAGTAAATGGACATGGTCGCATGCCATATAATTTACCCAACTATGAGTCGGGGTCAAATCCCACAGAGAACAAAAGGTAGGCGATTAGGAATGTAAGAGAATTATCACTTATTATGCAATGCCAAACACTTAGAATGGTTGTTGAGAAAATATTATAGCTAAATGCGAAAATGTAAACTAACCTAGAAAGCAAGTAAAATGATCAATGGCTACAAGCATGGGTGCATCGGGATTTACACTCAAGTAATGATCCTATATATTTCACAATTTTATAAATATGAACGAGTTTGTTATTTATTAGCCTCGGATAATAATTCTATATTAGCTTCTCTCGAAGACTAACAAGACTTCCTAATTGAAATATCCCTAAAACAATTAAGAGATTAAGCACACCCGAATATGGCTACAAGTAGTTCATTCCTATCCCTAGGTAGAATCTATAAAGTGAGGGTTAACGCCTCAAGTTCTTGTTANAATATCCCTAAAACAATTAAAAGATTAAGCACACCCGAATATGGCTACAAGTAGTTCATTCCTATCCCTAGGTAGAATCTATAAAGTGAGGATTAATGCCTCAAGTTCTTATTAATTAATCTTTTCCAACCCCAAATTATTTTTTCCAAAATTAATCTGAAGTTAATGGGCGAGTACTAGGGTTAGCTAATCCCTTTGGAAACATTTAAGAACAAGAATAATTAAAGAAACAATAGCTAACTTCATAATAAATAAAAATCGTTCAATACATAAGCACAACAAGGTATTTAATCCGCACTTTAAATATGAATATTTCCATAAACAAGATTCAAGTGTTGAAAATAAATACTACACACTTAGATATACAATACAAAGCAAGAAAATGAAGAAATGAGCATAAAAGAGTAAACAATTCTCAACCAAAAGCTTCAAATCTTCAAGACCCAAGTGTGTGGGCAAGAACCCTAGCTTCCAAAACTTGTTCTCTCTAGTATATGGACTGAAAATAAGCCAGAGATGTTCCAAGATAAGATTGTTTTGTGTATTTGTGGGTTTGGAGTTGAGAAAATGTGAAATGTCAATACTGCCCAGGTCAGAAACCCGTTGACCGCACCTGCGGAGAGATCGTCGCAGGAGCGGCTCCGCAAATGCAGGCCTTCAATCGCAGATGCATGAACTCAAGAGATTTTGCCTACTCCACAGATGCGGACATTGTGGCGCAAGTGCGAGTCCGCAGATGCGGATAAGCCATCGCATGTGCGAGACCATGTAGAATTCCCTTTCTCCGCAGATGCTGACAAAATAGTCGCACCAGTGACTCCGCAGGTGTGGAGTTTTGCCGCAGATATGGTCCTAGTAAAGCTTAACTACGTAGATGCGGCCTTTCGGCTCGCAGACGCGAGGTCACATATGCAGACAGTGATCCGCAGATGCTGAATCACTGAAGGATTTTGCACTTTGGTACTCGTTTTTGCTCAATTCCACTTCACTTGAATTCAAGTCTCTTTGTGGCATCATTTACCTGAAATTCTAGCAATACACACCATAAACAACCTCATATTATAATTAAAGGACGCATAATCTAAAGAAAAGATACTAGAATGAGTGGTAAAATCACCACTCATCAAAACGACTTGATTAATTGCATATGTGTTGAGGTTCTGCATAGCACTGGTGTTATCTGAGAAGGATGGCTCTCGAGATGTAGATCATATATCACATCTTTGCCATGCTTGAGTTTTGTAGCGTATGGCGCTATCTGTCTCCCCAGGGATGGTATTATGCACTTAGCGTGCTTGTGGTTGATAATCAGGTATATCGTAGTTATGAGCATTTTAGCTCAGTAAAGTATTTTCTTATAGGTTATCATGTGTGCATCGGGTGGCACGCTGCCACGAATATATGGTAGGATTGGGGGCACGCCGCCACTAGTATCATGGTTGGATCAGTTTGCACGCCACAACGGTATCATGTCTGTATCTGGTTGCACGCCGCAATAGTGTGATGTTGAGTACAGTTCCCTGTACCTATTTTGTGTGTTTTGATTCTCATTTTCTGAGGAAGGTTCATAACATCTTTTTGGTTGTTTAATTAGTCACGTGGGTTGAGCAGTTCTTTCCAGAGTTCATTTTTTTCCTTATATATCCCATGCGAGTTTGTGGCCTGTTGGCACATGGTGGCATCATATGAGACCTTTTGTAGTGTTTGTGGTGGCTTATTGGCGGAACAGCTTATACTGGGTGAGACGAGATTATTGGACCTAGAATCAGTGCGATAGGATTATATGAGGCATGTTATAAAAAATAACAAATATTGTCATTTGGTTCATAATGGGGTAATGGTCCTTGTCAAGAGGAGGGACTTAATGAATTATCGACTCGGAAGTTGGTTATGAATTTCTACACATCCTTTCTGTTATGGCAGTATTGCGAGAGTTAAAACGAGACTTATATGCTTCGTGAGGTACGTGTGGGCATTATATTCGTGGGATTTCGACTATCATTGTCAGAGGATGTTATTCTGGTCATGTGAGTTACACGATGCATGGTATGAATTCAGTAAAGGTATGCAATCATGTATTGGTGCATCGTGTAGTGATGGATACGGTGTTCATATGTTGGGAACAGACCTGGTAGAGGATTTCAGATGTTAGAATTTGGCTCTAAGGCTTATTTCATTAGATAAAAGGGATGATTTTCGGGTTTGCTAGATCTAATGTGCTCAACTGGTCATGGTAGCACAAGAAGGTGCACGAGGTATGAAACAATGATTTCGCACAACTCCAGAGCAGTTCTTAGCAGGTTCGAGGAGAAATGTATGTTTAATTGGGAGAGAATGTAACGATCCGACCGGTCGTTTTGAGCTCCAGCACATCGTTCGGTGCTTTGAGGCCTTGAATATCTTCACTTCAGTTATTATGACTTGTGTGCGTGGTCGGAATTACATTTCGGGAAGTTCGTAGTTGATTTGGAAAGAAAATTCTAATTTCGGAAGCCTTAAGTTGGAAGAATTGACTAAGGTTTGATTTTTGAGTAAACCACCTCAGAATAGGGATTGGAAGGTTCCAACAGGTTCGTATGATGTTTTTATACTTGAGCGTATGTACGGATCGACTTTTGGATGACCCGGGAGCATTACGGCGCCTATTGTGGAAGTTGGCATTTTGGAAGGATTTCGTAAATTTGGGTTGGAGTATATTTCAATGGTATCGATGTCTGTTTGGGATTGGAATAGCTCTGTATGGTAATTTTGGTATTGGGAGAGCGTCCGGAAGTGGATTTGGAAGTTCGTAGGTCATTTCGGGGTCATTTGGCGCAAGTTAGAAATTTGAAGATTTTTTGAGAGTTTGACCGGGAGTGGACTTTTTGATATCGCGGTCGGATTCCGATTCTGGAAGTTGAAGTAGGTCCGTAATGTCAATTATGGCTTGTGTGTAAAATTTGAGGTCAGTCGGACGTGATTTGATAGGTTTCGATATCGAAGGTAGAAGTTTGAAGCTTCAAAGTTCATTAGGTTTGCATTGGAGGGCAATTTGCAGTTTCAATGTTGTTTGATGTTATTTGAAGGCTCGACTGAGTTTGTAATGTGTTTTGGGAGATGTTGATATAATTGGTTGAGGTCCCGAGGGCCTAGGATAGAATTCGGACGGTAAACGGATCGAGTTGGGACTTGGAAGATGGGCTGGGGGCTGTTGTCATCTGGTGTAACCGCACCTGCGACGTTTTGGTCACAGGTGCGGAGGGCGCAGAAGCAACATAGGAGCCGCAGAAGCGGAGCAAGTTGTCCAGGTGAAGGACCGCAGGTGCAGAGTTTTGGCTGCATCTGCGCAAGCGCAAAAGCGAAAGGTTGAGTGCAGAATTTGAAGAAGGCGCAGAAGCGGAAGGGGTCTCGCACCTGCGAAGCGGTAGGTGCGGCTACTATTCCGTAGGTGCGGAAATGGAACTGGGTAGAATGATTTTAAGAGCGAGATTTGGCTCTTCTTCCATCATTTCTCACTTGGTTGGGGCGATATTAGAGATGTCCAAAGGGAGATTTTCATCAAGCAACACAAAGTAAGTAATTCCCACTTATTATAAATTAAATACATAGATTCTATGAGGATTTAAGCATGCAAATTAGTAGAACTTATGGGGTTTTGGTAGAAAACCCAGAATTTGGTATTTTTGGATTTTGACCACGAATTTGGGCATTTAATTGGAAATAAATTTTATTTTTGAGTTCGTGGGGTTATAGGTAAAGTTTATCTTCAAATATTTTCGGAATCCGGGCACGTGGACCTAAGGGTGGTTTTTATTGACTTTTCGAACGGGGTTGGAAATTGTTGTAAGTAGGAGTATAATGAGTATTTGAGTATATATTTATGGAATTTCTCAATTTTGACTAGTTTCGGAGCGTTGGGTGTCGGTTTGAGTTGTCGGATGGCCTTGGGAACCGGTTATCGAATTCTGAAGCGAGGTAAGTCTCCTTTCTAACCTTTTAAGAGGGAAATAACCCTACAGTTGAAGTAATACAATATGTGCTTCTATTTATGGGGGCTACGTACGCACTAGGTGACGAGAGTCTGTGCGTAGCTACTATTATGCTAAGTCCGGGTAGTCTAGGACCCAAATCATGCTATACTTGCGATATTTGCAACCTTATTATTAATTTAAATTTCTTAAATCATATTGAACTTGGTAAATGAATTTGTAAAAGGTTAAACTTCGTTTTTCTTGACCGTTAAATGAGAATTGACATTTTCTTGGATAATTGCTCATTAAAGAATTGTCGATTGACTGTTGAATATGTTTATCTTTTGTGGAGTGGGCCGAATGCCTCGGAATATTAAATAGATGCATCTATGGTTCGCGCCGTTCGACCCTCGGCAGTGCACAATTTAAATATTTATGCCGGAGCGGGCCGTATGACCTCGGCATGATTTGCGCATGATTGAATGGATTGCCTAGGAATTTAGAATAAATGATATTGCCTCCTTGGACTGAGATAAATTGTTAAATAATGGGAAAAACATTTGGATATTTCTTAATTATAAAAGATTTTCTTACTTACTTCAAAATATTGAGCTTGCAACCGTTTTATATAATCCATACTTAAATATATCATTGATATCCTATTTATAGCCCATAGTAAGTGTTGAAGTTGACACCTCGTCACTACTTCTTCGAGGTTAGGCGGGATACTTACTGGGTACGCGTTGATTTACGTACTCATACTACACTTGCTGCACATTTTTGTTCATGTACATATATGTTTAGTGGCCTTATGGGCGCAGAGGCGCGGTTATGGCGGGGACTTAGGTGAGCTGCATTCTATACTACGATCCGCAGCCAGCAGAGTCTCCTTAAGAGTACTAACATTTTTTCTGTCCAATTTGTATTCCAGAGAGTTGTTGTATTTTATTTTATATTCCTAGTTAATGCTCATACACTTGTGACACCGGATTTTGGGATGATTATGGGTTGTTCTGTATTGAATTTGTTAAAAGTATTATTATTTACTCTCTAAATTCTCATTTTTTACTATTTAAATTGAAGGAAAATTTAATTTCCAAAGTAACAAAATGAGAACCCAATTAAGTATTTATTGCTAGCTTGCCTGACAGTTGTGTCCGGCGCCATCACGACCTTTATGGATTTTGGGTCATGACATAAAGGGACTATGTCTAAATCCGAAAAATTGGCTTTATGTATGGAAGAAGTCAAGAAAGATTTAAAACATATCTGGACGTAGAAATACTAGATGATATCTCCAAGGCATCAACAGGTCATACCATAGAAGAAGAAGGAACTGTAATAGCGGGAGAATCTCAGGATGTGGAAGACACCGAAGAGATTGAAAAATATTTACAACAATTCGACCAGCTCAAAGAAATCATGGAAGAATATTCCAACAACAAGAGTAAAGGAAACAAAGATTATGAGGACAAAAGACCCCATCTCACAAAATAATTGGGGTAATAAAACAAAAGACTTTAAAGTAGAAGCCCCACTATTGGGCCCCTATCTAGGATTTGTATTTTATAAAATTCTTTCTGTGCTTATACGCCTTTCTTCTCTTTTCCTTCCACTCAAATCTTTTATCAAAAGATCCTCTATTCTTCTTATTATACCTATAAGGTTCTTTCTTATGTTTATGAGGCTCATTTTTATTCCTAGGGATATGTATGGCGAATTGTTCAGAGAACTCCCCTAACTGTTATCTTTCATTAAGGCGATGTCTCTTAATTTCCTGGCTTATCTTAATTTCATTGCATAAGTCTAAGCCTTCCTATGTACATACACTAATAAGCTTTCCATAGGAATAGCTATTATAATCTATACTCATTGTTGTCCCACGAAGAGCTTTTCTAACCCTTTCAGCAAAGACTGTTGGGAGTCCATTAATAAACTTAGACTTCCAGTGAGTACTATTAAACTCCGGTAATTCTATGACTCTAGATAGAAAAACATCTTTATACCATCTAAAAGATGTTAAAGTCTTACATCTAATGTTTTTGGAGCATAGTCCTTAAGGTCTAACTATTGTCTGACCATCTTCCAAAGAAATATTCTATAATATTAAGAACTAAAGAATAGACACAATGATGAACATTATATCCTTCTTCTTCTTTTACCGCGTTCATTATTTTGGCGCGATGTTCCATCGTCAAATAATTGTCCCACCAGCCTTTCAATTGGCCAGTAAAACCTGCCACTATCATTTCAGCAATGGTTTTCTCAAAATTCATATTAACCTTGCATATAGTGTTGTACATAAGCATTCTATGTACTTGAGTATAAATCTGACGGTCAGTAAAATCATCTAGGTTCCATTCATAGATTTCTATGCCATTATAACTCTGGGAAAAATGACTAGCATCATGCTCCTCTATGAGTACATCTTGAGGAGTTGGCCTAGGATAATAGAACATCTTTTGGACCGGTTTTCGAGCAAACTTTTCTGAGATTTTATTAATCTCATAAAAGAGTTTTACTCTCTTATCTTCATCAGATAGGTGCTCTAAATTTAAAGGACTAATTTTGAATCCTTCAAATGTTTTCATCTAATAATTTCTCCAGGTCCTCTAGACTTCTTAACTTAAAGTCTTTGACCTCAGGAGGAGGTTGGATACTTGCGGTAGCAATTTGCTCTTTACCTTTTGTAGTATCTTTTCTAGATATTTTCTGGACTTTTGTATTAATCTGTCCAGTCTTTAATTAATAAAAATAATTTATTCACCCACAATACTAATATATATATATTAGTATAATTAATCTGTGTGAGCATAGTATTTAAATTACTAGCAGTAATATTGCCAGTATCATCTTCAAGTAATTATGAAAAAGTGGTATAATAAATTACCTTATCCTTTTCTCCCATTTGAAAAGAGGTTTGTGGGGGAAAACCGGATCTAGTAATTTCACCACTATTGAGTTTATAATGTCTTTCTAGTATGGAAATATAACCATCAACATATTTGGACATAAACAATGGAACAAAAGCAGTCATTTTTTTGTAACCACTAATATCCTTTTAAAATTCATCTTGGAATAGATTTATTAATTTCTCATCAAAATTATCAAAAAACCAATTCTTGAAAAGTTCTCATCTGGGTTTTTTAAATTATTCAGAAATCATTTTTCTTGCCCGTGAACTTGGACTAAAATCTATTTGGTTTCTATCCATTTAAACCATTGGAAAAATCCATTTCGGATTCAGTTGGATCAGGAATAGCACTAGCAATATTATCTGTACTAATTTTTATGACATCTATTCTGTTATTTTCTCTGATTTGTGATGTAAATGCTCTTAATGGAAAATCTACAGTATAATCAACAGGTGTAATATAAGAGGAATTTGATCTAGTTAATGTAGATGAATAACTAATATTATCAGTTTGATCGGGTTCATTGAACTTGATCTTAAAAGTTCCATCCGGAGTTTGTTCATCTTCTGTTATTTCACTATTATTTGTATTTGTCACAACTCGACCGGTCGTATTGAGGTCTAGCGCGTTGTTTGGTGGTTTGAGGCCTTGACTAGCTTCACTTCAGGTATTATGACTTGTACGTGTGGCCGGAATTGAATTTTGGAATGTTCGGGATTGATTTGGAAAGCAAACTCTAATTTCGGAAGCTTTAAGTTGAATGAATTGACTAAGGTTTGACTTTTGAGTAAACGACCTCGGAATCGGGATTTGAAGGATCCAAATGGTTTGTATGATAATTTTGGACTTGGGCATATGTTCGGGTTGAGTATTGGATCACCTGGGAGCATTTCGGTACATATTATGGAAGGTTGGCATTTTGAAGGTTTAAGAATTTTTTAAGTTCGGTTTGAAGTGGATTTTGATGTTATCGATGTCTGTTTGGGGTTTCGAGCCTTGGAATAGCTTTGTTATGTCATTTATGACTCGTGTGTGAAATTTGAAGTCATTCTGAATTGATTTAATACGTTTCAGCACAAGATATAGAATTTGGAACTTTGAAAATTTATTAGTTTGATTCGAGGCGCGATTCCTGATTTTGATATTGTTTGAGGTGGTTTAAGGCTTCGACTAAGTTCGTATTGTATTTTGGGATGCGTTGGTATATTTGGTCAAGGTCCTGGAGGCCTCGGGTGGATTCCAGATGGTTAACAGATCGAATTTTGGACTTAAGGAAAGGCTGGAGGATTCTGGTTGCTGGTACAACCGCTTTTGCTGAAGCGGCCTCGCAAAAGTGAGGAAGGTGGACTGCATAAGCAGAGTCGCACCTGCAGAGGGGAGATCGCAGAAGCAGAATTGGCCAAGAAAGCGTGGGACCGCAGGTGCATGACCGTAGAAGCGCTAGTTGTCCGCAGAAGCACTATTTGGGATGCAAAAGCGAAGGTTGCTGTGATGTTTTTTCCGCAGAAGCGGCTATTTGACCGCAGATGTGAAAGATCGTCTGGGCAAAGGTGTTCTTTTAAAAGCGAGATTTGGCCAATTTTCTCTCATTTTCACTTGGTTGGAGCGATTTTGGAGAGCTGCAAGGGGAGATTTCCATCAAACAATACAAGGTAAGTGATTCCCACCTATTACAAGTTAAATACATGGTTTATATATGGATTTGAACATGGAAATTAGTAGATATTGAGGATTTTGGTAGAAAACCTAGAATTTGGTATTTTTGGATTTTGACCACGAAATTGGAAATGGAATTGAGAATAAATTGTATATTTGAGTTCGTGGTGTTATGGGTAAGGTTTATCTTCAAGAATTTTCGAAATCCGAGCATGTGGGTCCGTGGGTTGATTTTATCGACTTTTCGAGCGGAGTTGGGAATTATTTAAATTGATTAATTATGGGTATTAGAGTATATTTGTGATTGGTTTGCACATTATTTGACTAGTTTCGGATCGATGGGCTTTGGTTTGAGGTGTTAGAGAGGCGCGGGAGCCGGTTATGGAACTTCAGAGCGAGGTAAGTCTCTTGTCTAACCTTGTGAGGGGAAAACTACACCCTAGGTGATATTTATTGTTATGTGCAACTAGTTGTGGGTACTACGTACGCACGAGGTGACGAGAGTCCGTACATAGCTAAAGCATGTTTATGTCCGGGTAGACTTAGAATCTTATCATGTAATATTTGAACTCATTTTGCTGGCTTAATTAATTAAAGTTATAAATGAAATTAATTTAGAAATAAATATATGTATACTAGGCCAAGCCTTAACACTTTGAGTTGTGGGCGAGTTATTTGAGAAACGGTAAAGATTATATCCATTTTGTACCCATGTATGGTATTGTAAACACGTGTCCCGTAATTCGGTAACTTCCTTCCTTTTCTTGTGGAGCGGGCCGAATGCCTCGGCAGTTTATAGATCCATCTATGGTTTATGCCGCACGACCCTCGGCAGTATACATATTATTCCGGATCGGGCCGAACGACCTCGGCAGAATCGTGCGTTATATCGCTAGTAGTCCGAATATTCATGAGCTAACCTTACGGCTGATGCCCGGCATTTACATGGTATTCAATATTTATTTGATAATGACACTTGGCATTTTTTGAGCTGTTAAAGTAGAATAAAAAATTTAGAAATTTTTTCTTTAAAAAAAAGTAATTGGAAGATTATGTAATTTACAGATTTACTTCATCATTGCTGTATGCTTCATATATGTTCATGTTTTATTACATTGTTTTATTGGACCTTTAGTAAGTATCGATGTCGATCCCTCGTTACTACTTCTCCGGGGTTAGGCTAGATATTTATTGGGTACACGTTGATATACGTACTCATGCTGCACTTCTGAACTAAATGTGCAGGATATGACAAGTTCATTTGATGATCACCTTGGCGCGTAGGCGCACCTGTTGAGGAGACTTTATGTGAGCTGCATTCCAGGCTACGCATCGCAGTCTACCGAGTCTCCATTATACTATTTATTTTATTATGTCTTACTACATTCGGGATAGATATTGTATTATTATGGTACTCCTTAGAAAATACTCATGCACTTATGACACTGAATTTTGGGGATTCCTACTATTGTTTGTTATTGTAGTTCACGTAGTTATTATCTCTTACCCTGTAAATTCCATTTTGTACTATTTAAGTAATGGAGATTATGATCTCGAAAGTAATAAAATGACTTAATAAATTGATAAATCAACTTTGGTTTGCCTGACGGCGGCATTAGGTGCCATCATGACCTATAGTGGATTTTGGGTCGTGACAGGTTGGTATCAGAGTATTAGGTTCACTTGGGTCTCACGAGTCATGATCAAGTCTAGTAGAGTCTTAAGGATCGGTACGGAGGCGTATGTACTTATCTTCGAGAGGCTACAGGGTTATTAGGAGCAGTTCCCTACTTGATTTCCTCATCTTGCGGTTTGATTCCATTGAGGCTCGTGCCTTTATTTCCTTACTACTCAATCTTATGCGACGTGAAGTGCTTGTTGTCAATTGTACGTCCCGGATTTATATTAGTCCTGCAGATGTGGTGCAGGATATTTCTCCATTCATATTCGGGCAGGCTATTATCGTCGCCTTGTGTAAGGATGTTCTGTCATTTCAGCTCACCAATTGTATTTTTGATGGTTTTGAGGCTACGCGCAGATTCCTATGATGTTCACACGTTGTTATTTCACGGTGTTGGTGTAATGGTAGGGTGCTTGTTTATGTGTCCAGGCAGTGAATGACTTGAAAGAAGGATTTCTCAGTGCATGATTTAAGGGTTTAGAATTTAATTCTAGCGGAGGAAAGGCAATCGGACTGTGGATGATCAGACCTTGGTTGATAAAGTAACGAGACTTGATATGTTTGAGCGTGGTGGAATTCTCAATTGTGATGTGGTGTCGTCGTCCCTATTGAACACATTACGGTTCGCTGGTGTTATGGTCTTCTTGATTTTGCCTTCGAGGCAGGGTGTTATAAAATGGTACCTGAGGGGCGGTTGTCAGAGATAGCGGTGTGCAGCGGTTTAGAGTCGAATTGTTATTTCTAATGTTGATGGCTCGAGAAAGATGATCTTCTAGGAGGTTTAGAGTTGGTAGCAATTCATTAGTTCTGGTGCAATAGGTATGGATTTGGTTTGAGGCAACATTTGGGGTAGCGAAGTATGAGGAAGGACATGGCGGAAGGTGTCCCGCGGCGGATGAATTACTAGCAGGTCAAGTATGACAAGCGAAAGTCGAGAAATTGCTTAAAGGAGATGGTTTGACCGAAGTGGGAGTGGCAGAGTAGCATATGGATTATGTGGTAGGATAGCCACGTACCGTGAGAAAGTGTAGAACGGTTTGGGAATCATGGTGGAAAATTGACTAGGTCTACGGATTGTATTTGGGATGGTGGCTATTATACTGAGGAACATTGAATATGGCAAAAAGGAGTTTGCTTGAAAGGAAGAGAGGTGTGAAGATGTGATTATCGTTTCAGATGCAACATGACTTTGAGTTCGAAGGTATTGTTGAACTTTCAATTGATGTCAATAGGGAAGGGACAGACTTGTACAGCTGGTGGACGAGCATGGGCTCAGGAGGGTTTATTGAACTCGTGGTAGTTGTACCCGGTGCAGCGTCATTGGAAGATGTCGGTATAGAATACCACATGTGGGTTATCTCTTGTAAACAGGTTAGCGGATGTGTGATTTTGAGGAGGTTTCTACGAAGAGTTCTACTTACTACCCAACAGAAGGTCGAGTATACAATCGTGGCGGATAATTCAGAATGTTCATGAAAAGCTTAATAAAAGACTTCGAGAAATTTGGCGGGTTAACGGAACGAGATCATGGTAATTGAGAATGAGGAATCGTTGTTGGCTCTACATTATATGGTGGTAGCTTAAAGCTAAGTGGGGGAGTCCACCATCTAAGAATAGATCGCGTGGATGTCTGCTTGTACAGTTTCTGGTTATCAGTGTATTGGTGGATTATTTATGACTAAGAAAAATGAAATATCAGAAGTTAGTCGAACAAGGAACTCGATGAATATGTGCTATACTTCGCCTTGTCGATTGAGGTGCAGGATTTTGGAAGATTCTGAGTTTATGCTTCTTATAGATGTAATGTATAAGGAAAAGCATTCGGCCGGTTGCTTCTTTGAGTGTGTGTTCATGTGCTAGCAGAGCATTGAAGCTTGGTGATATTCGGGATCAGGTCAAAATGGGTGACTCTCAATAGCGGTCCTAGTGGTTTCAAGAATTAAAGTGTAGTGCCTAAGGATTTTGGGTTTGTTGTGTGGTTAAGGACTGAGTTTGGACAGTAGATTGCGGACGAAACTTGAAATATTCTATGTCATCATCGGGTATGCGGTACAGTATTGGAGTAAAGGAAGAAATGGCTTCGGATTCGCGGAAGGTCTTGCATAATGGGTGTACCAGTTGGAGATACTTTTGTGCGATTGAGAAGGGTAAGAGATGATTCATGGGTATCAAGACGATGTGGTCTCGAGATTCGGGTCACTCGAGATGAGTGCGGATTGAGTTCGTTATATTGTGAGTGGAGCTATTATTATTTCTTAGGCAAGTCCAGAGTAAATTGAAAGAAGTTGGGTCGGTTAGTAATGGTTGAATCAGCATGATTGTGGCAATGATCAATCCTTTCGGTATGTGAAGTTATACATATGGTTTGTGGATGTATGTGCGGTCTTGACAACCACCGTAACTTGATTAATTTGGGAGGTATGTTATTCAAATGGACTTGTTGTGTAAATGGATTCCGGAAAAGTCATGACGATCAAGATCACGACTTGAGGTTTGTATTTTCTGCGATTTGGGAATTCAGTTGTGTGTTGCATTGGTTTTTCTGGAATGCATTAAGTGAAAGGTTTCTAGCCAATGAAGTGTTCATTCTACTAGTAGCTCAAAGGTTATGGTGAATGCGTGTATTATCGCGTAGCGGCATGATAGGTGCAGTGAGCGGTACGGGAATTGGAAGTTGAGGATCAAGGTTGCGGTTCGATATTGATAAGAATGTCATGAGCTCGGATGAGCAGGGGAGAATTCAGATATTTAGAGTAAGCTGGCATTTTCTTTAGTGTCGCCTGAGTTGGTGTTCTGTGGAAGAGACATTATGTATTGATTTGCGGATTGTGATTTGCCTTACAAAATTGGTACGGTTGGTGGTATGGATGCGCGTACTTTGCTACCTGAGCGGAAGGTCGTGGGAGCGCACCCCACAGGGAGATTTGTATAAGTGTGGCATGTTAGTCATTTGATTGTTAAAGATTAAAACCAAGTATGGAGGCTATGGTAATATCGCAAATGCGAGAGTTTATGCCTAAGAGGCGTTCTATTCCTTGGGTTGTGGACTATGGGAGTTTGTTTCGGATTTGACGGTTGTTCTTACGTGTCATGAATAGGGCCATTGTGGATCTTTGGAAGGTTATTGGCCTAGTATGGTATGATAAGAATCGGTGTGAGGTCCATTGGTGGGTCTAATGTAAGTGTGTGCTCTACGGCAGGTCGGATATGTTCGTTCGTCATGGCATTACTTACAGAGGAGTCGTCGGGCATTGGATGTTATTCCCGTCATCGCCTATTCCATGTAAATCTCTATTGTGACATGTGGGTTATGAGGCGGCTTCATTATTCGCACACGTGTTGAGGTCCCGTGTAGCTTGTGGTGTTATGTGAGCAGGTGGCTCTCGAGATACAGGTCATCATTGCACCTTAGTTGTGCTTGGGTTTCATAGTGTATGGCGCTATCCGTCTCCCCATGATTCGTATTATGCACTTGGCGTGCTTGTGGTCGATATTCAGTATTTCGTAGATAGAAGCATTATGGCTTTATGGGTATGTCCTTATTTATTGATATGAGTGGATCCGATGGCACGCCACCATAGGTACGTTATCTGGATCGGGTTGCATGCCGCAACTGTATCATGTTTGGATCAGGTTGCACGCCGCAACAGTATCATGTTTGGATCGGGTTGCATGCCGCAATGGTATCATGTTTGGATCAGGTTGCACGCCGCAACTGTGATCACCCAAAATGTCATCTTTAAATTTAATAATTAATTTTGTGTTCTAAGACCTCGAAAAGCACTATTTATCATTACTCGACTTGTGTGTGCAGTCGGTAAAAATTTTCCGGAACGTTTTCAGGTGAAAAGTGAATAAAAATGTGAATTGGAGCTTTAAAACTCAACTGAGCTGACTTTGGTCAAAATTTTGAGCAAACAGACTCGGATTAGTGTTTTGATAGTTTGGGTAGGTCTGTATCGTGATTTGGGACTTAGGCGTATGCCCGGAATCAAATTCCGAGGTCCCTAGCCCGAGATATGGAATTTTGATGAAGAATTAAAAATTTGAGTTCAAATAGTAACTGGATGTCATATTATGTTATAAGCGTGATCGGAATTTTATTTGGAATTCCGTAGTGGAATTAGGCTTGAAATGCCGAAAGTTGAATTTTTGGGAAGTTTGACCGAGGGGTTGACTTTTTGATATCGGGGTCGAAATCCGATTCTGAAAATTTTGATAGCTCAGTTATGTCATTTATGACTTGTGTGCAAAATTTGAAGTCATTCCAAATTGATTTGATGTGTTTCGACACAAGATATATAATTTGAAAGTTTAAAGTTCATTGATTTTGATTTGAGGTGCGATTCATCGTTCTGATGTTGTTTGATGTAGTTTGAAGCCTCGACTAAGTTCGTATGGTATTTTGGGACATGCTGGAATAATTGGTTAAGGTCCCAAGGGTCTCGAGTGGTTTTCGGAAGGTAAACGGAATGGATTTCGGACAAAGAGTGCTGGAAATTTCTGTTGCAGAAATTGCGTGCGTGGAGCCACCTTTGGAAGATTATATCTCGCAATTCATAAGGAATCAGAATATTTTCAAAACATGAAAGTTGTAGTCGTTTGATTAGAGTTTCCAGAAAATTAAAAAATTTATTATTTGGTCATTTGTACAGAAAGTTATGACAGATTGAATGAAGGCTGGTAGAGTAGTTTCGCCAGATATTTCTGATGCGTGGAGCCGACTTTGGAAGCTTATATTTCGCAATTCATAAGGAATCAGAACATTTTCAAAACATGAAAATTGTAGTAGTTGGATAATAGTATCCAGAAAGTTAAAGCATTTATCATTTGGACATTTGTACATGAAGTTATGATCAATTGAAGAAAGGCTGGTAGAACAGTTTCTGGTGGACTTTTAGTGACGAAAAATGGACTTTTAGTGACGGAAAATGGACTTTTAGTGACGGATTGGGAGAAACATAAGGACCAAAAATGGTCATTTCATTCATTTCGTTTTGGATTTTTGGAGCACAGTTCTTGGGCGATTTGTGGGTTATTTTCACGGGAAAATATTGGGGTAAGTGTTCCTTATCCTATATTGATTATTTTTCATGATTCCATACTCATTTGCATCATGAATCCGTGAATTTATGGAAGAAAAATCAAGATTTTTGAAAAATCTTCCAAAAACAAAAATTTAAGATTTGGAGGTCGAGTTGTTATCGGATTTTGGTAAAATTGGTATGGGTGAACTCGTAATTGAATGGGTTATCAGATATTGTAAGTTTCGCCGGATTCCGAGATTTGGGCCCCATGGGCAAATTTTGAGCTAATTTCGGATTTTAATAAAAATATAATATTTTCTTATGAAATTGATTACTATAATTTTTGTTAACTGTATCGAATTAATTATGACTAGATACGAGTCGATCGGAGTCGGAAAATCGAGGAAAAAGCATAATACTTGGTTAAATTGGAGCAAGTCGAGGTAAGTGACTTGTCTAACCTTGTGTGGGGGAAATTTTCCCTAGGATTGGTATTGATGTGATTATTGAAATGTGTTGAAAGTCGTGTGCACGGGGTGACGAGTGTGTACACGGGCTAAATTGCGAAAGATTATATTTTTAAATTGTGTAGATCATTGTTGCGCATTGACTAAATTATTTTATCTTGTTATATTCTTCATCATTGATCTGAGATATATACTTCAAATTTGTTTGATCTTTTCCTACTAATTGTTTTACCTGTTTAGTTGAAACTTGGTTTCTTTTATTCTGTGCATTATTTGAAGGTTGATTTTCTTTAAATTAAATATTATTAATATGAAGTATTTGACATTTTTAAATTTGATATTGAAGCAACGTA